>PQWD01002175.1:21237-214038 GCA_019425675.1 Leucinodes orbonalis | reverse complement strand
TTGTACTAGTGCAAAATTCGTCCGCTCGGCTAGCGGGGGGACTTAGGTGTTTTAGGCACCCGTCTTTTCTAGACAGGCACTCTCACAAGTCAACGGGAGATCACGAGTTCAATTAATATATATCTTCACAACATATTATATGAACGATTTTATTAATTTCCACTGAGTGCTGGACTAAGGCACCCATAAAATAAAATACCAAGGTACCTATGTACATTAAATCATCGCGTGCCAACCCTAAGGCCGCACGCCACGAATGCGTACAGTGAAGATGCGCTCGCGCACGCCGCGCGTCGCGCTCAGCCTCTCAAACACAAATTAATTGTTTGCCCGGACTTTAACCGTCTATTTATCTAATGTTACGTACCATTTATTACAATTTCAATAGCATCCAGTCTATTTTGTTGTTGTTTTGTTTTACAAGCCGTTTAACTCGGCGATTTTATCGCACAGCATTTTCTATTTATGTCCAATTGATTATTGCTTGTGTATTTGAAATCAATACCGTTTTTATTTTCTTATGTTTCCAAAGATTGATTGAATAAACAGCTCAATAAACGTCCCCACTGAGGGGTACAAGCCTATCCGTACCTGGGTGTACCCGTCATCACCATCAGCTCATACAATGCCTCCACTGAGGGGTGCCCCTCATCTTACCCGTAAAGGGGCTTAGTCGTCCACGTGGTGGACCTAGTGCGGATTGGCCGACTTCACGCACAACCTTTCAATTACTTCGCAGGCGTGCGCAGGTTTCCTCACGATGATTCCTTCACCGTAAGTGGCGGGATTTGAACCTGCACCCTCCAGATCGGAAGGCAACAGTCCACACCAATGAGTCACCGACGTTCGGCGTATGCTCGACGGGTGTCCCTACATAGAAAATCATGGGGCAGTAATGTAATGCCTAATTCCATAAAAAGCATTTCTTCAAATACATTGAACACATTGAACTGAGTCATATATCGCGTTTGAATATTGACTTTTTTCCAAATGGCCAGGTTCAATCAAAACGGGCCGATCTGCCTGATCCCACCTTAAATGGTTTGCAAGCCGATGAGTGCGGGTTGTGTACAGTCAGCCAAAATAAATTAATGTTGAATGACTCATATTTATTTTGCTATCACTTCATAAATATGAATTAATTAAAGGTTTAATTGTTTTTTGAACAGTTAAATCCGGCTTTACTCCGCGGCCTGACTGTATAGTGTAAGGTACCTAAGGATGCCATCCGTCGGAATTTTCCTGCATTTGTACTAGTTTGAAAGGAGTCCGAGGAAGGGCACACAAATGTTTATACTGCCTGGGTATCGAACACGGAACCCTTGGTGTAAGAGCCGACGTCTCAGCCATGATACCAAATGGGTCGTCAATAATTTGTTTTTGCTTCAAAGAGTTTTTCATACGTATTCGGTGATAAATAGAATATTTGGTCAAATGCTCGGTTATCTTGCCGTATTTATCCGGCGACGGCAATATAGTTGCTGATAGCTTAATATATATATAAAGAAAGAAAGAAATATTTATTCTGTGACAGTATACAATATTCCCTTAAACTTTAATCTTAAGACACAGAAAAGGTATGTATACCATTCAGCATAAGCTATGGTGATGAAGACACCATGACGCTGGCCTTCCGTGGCTACCTTCAAAGAGAGACTACTACATTCACGCACTTTACATAATACACATATTAAAAGTTTATTAAAGATAATATATTGACAACCCATTTGGTGTTGCGGTTGAGACGTCGATTGCAACACCAAGGGTTCCGGGTTCGATCCCTGGGCAGTACAAACATTTGTGTGCATGAACATGTCTGTTTATAATGGTCTGAGTGTTTTCTATGTATAATATGTATGTATTTACAGAAAAATATTTAAGTATGTTTATCCGTTGTTTAGTACCCATAATACAGGCTTCACGCTTAACTTGGGGCTAGATGGACCTGTGTGAATGTCAGTGGATATTTGTTATTATTATTAAATATATTAAATAATAAGTTGAACCAAAGGGTAGGTATCGATGGTCGAGTGTAGGTGCGCAGTCGCGGAAGAGCGGCGTCCGCGCGTCTGCCCGGCCCGTTGCACCACCTGCCTCCGCCGCGAGCTATTTATAAACCAGACCGTACCACCATAGATTAAAAGTATTCGGAACAGAACACCTTATTGTGGTGTAGGTAAATCACGTAATTAGTGTTATAATAATTATTTTTGCTTTATATAAAAGAAAGAAAAATAAACATTTGTTAACACCATACGCGCATACGCGCGCGCGCACACACACACACACTTACGCACACACTAACGCACACACACACGCACGCACACACACACACTCACACATGAATGCACGTTTGTACATTTGTGTGTAAGTGTGTGTTTGTAGAAGAGTTACAAAATAATTGAACATATCTTCATCATCATCTGAGCTACTAGCAATCCACTGCTAAACATAAGCTTCCCCAAGGAACGCCATTCATAAGATCGATTATCCAGCCAGTGGCAGTGTGCCTGCTTTCTTAGGTTATCAGCCCACCTAGCTGGAGGGCGTCTTACACTGCGTTTGCCGAGATGCGGTCTCTATTCCTGAATATTCCTGCTCTTTCTTCTGGTGTTTATTAGGTCATAACTTCAGCATGTGCCACATACGAGAATGCTGCAGCATATAAAAATGGACATGAGAGCTATAAATACAGATTTAAAGCTTTTGAATGAAGAGCACTAATTTAGTGACTTTTGTTCTGGTTTGGTCAATTCAAATGGCCAATGAACCAATAACAAAACCAATGAATAGATGGGTTCCCAAACTGATTTGTAACCAGATGAATGGAATGTAATCCATGTAATATAAGCCACAGAACCTGAGGCACATAAACATAATTAATGAGGCACATAAAGTCTTTCCATTGATTTTCATCATGAGTTTGGGCCGAATCCAACACGCGGTGCCAATGTGGATTAGTGATTCCGTCCTAAAAATTTAGCCGGAACCGACGGCAACTCCAGTTGGCCTCCGAGGTCTACCTCGGAGCCAGTAATTAATACACTTTCTACCTCTAGTCTAGTTACCGTTACCTATAAGAATTTTCAGAGTAAGAACTCTGGTAAATTGCACTATAAATTATATTAATCCTTGACCTGTAAAATCATAGTCGTAATGGCAATTTTTATTGCGTCACATACAAAGATAAGCTTAACCTAATTGAGGAAGCAGGCTTGTAATTATGGACAAAACAAATGTTTTTTGCGACTGAAATCACATTGGGCATCATTATTAAACCAAAAACTGAGGTCATTAAAGGTTCGATCATTAGAAAATCAGTTTAAATTTACCTGTAACAGTATCAACCTTTTAACTGCCAGACACATTAGCAAATTTGTGAATTTTGTCATATGGATATTGAGCTTTACAATAACACACCAAACAGATCCAGTGCAAGTCAACAAATATCCGCAAGATTTTCAGGATCAACACAACCACATACTATTGCACCATAAGCGAAGCTGTCCATAATTATGTAAGTAATTATTTATTGGACATTGATTCGGAGTGCATTAACTGCGCTATTTATTCTTTGGTCACTAGCAGTACGGCGTACTTTACTCTCTAACTACAAATTCTATAGAGCCAATATACATACGTATAACAATGTAAGCAAACAGTAGGTCCACCCAGAAGTGTTTACTAGCTTTTTGCGCAGCTTCTCAACGAATAATTTTCCGTAAGGTCTCTATCTGACTGCACAATCTCGGAAACGTCTTTATATTTTACATATTTTAATAATAAATAAGGACGCAACTGAGATCATTTACTTGGTGGATAACTGGAAAGAGTGATGATGCCATCGCTGTACGTCGTTCCAACGGGCAAATCTTAATTGACGTTGATATGTTTGTGTTAGGTTGTAAACAATGCAAGAATATAACTAAGGGATTCATAGTTAACCTATCAGG
The DNA here is from genome assembly GCA_019425675.1 of Leucinodes orbonalis. Classification (NCBI taxonomy): domain Eukaryota; kingdom Metazoa; phylum Arthropoda; class Insecta; order Lepidoptera; family Crambidae; genus Leucinodes; species Leucinodes orbonalis. The sequence goes on along the minus strand of PQWD01002175.1, from coordinate 210,085 downwards.
TTGCATCATCATGACGTATATGTTCGTCTTCCGAACCCGTCAGTCATCACGAACAATCAACGAGCGAATTGTCTTCCTTCAAAAAGGGAGTGGGAAAATAAATAGTATAAATGGGGCCCTTACTGCAAAATTTAAATAGATAAGGGATTTTGAGTATCCAATAACGTCATTCACTTGGTTTACTCAAAAGTTGCGTGAATACAGGCAAAATCTCTGACTGATGATAGTCTTTTAGTAAAGGACTGACTTTAATAGTGACTTGCTGACTGTAGTAGTATTTATTTGAATTTAACATTGCGTTCTAGTTAGAACATCGATATTTGATCTTGGTTTAGCATCACAAGGAATTATTCGGAATCTTTGATAAACCCGGGGTGATCTGGCGCGTTATTGGGTAATGCTCTTGGATTTCCAAATACAATACAGATATTGACTTCAAACTACATCATAACAAATTGTGAAATCTATTACACCTCAAAATTTGAAATTTAATCACTGCAATTAACCTCATGTATTTTTTGCAATTATTTAAAGTTATTAAAAATGCGTCACTTGATAACCTAAAACCGTGACGTTATAAGTCGGAATGTTGTAGAAAATGTATGGAAATGATGTCATTTTGATCCAAACAGCTCATTTGATATGTCCACATAACTAATGAATCCATAAAATAAATACTCAAATTATATATCTACTGATATTCACACAGCGCTATCTAGTCCCAAACAAATGAAGTTTAGTTTTCATATTACAGGCATTAGCCTGTAATATGAAAACTAAACAACGGATAAACATATTTTTTTTGTGTTGTTACACACATAGAAAACATCCTCCCTAATACAAACAGATATGTTCATGGATACAAATGTTTGTACTGCCCGGGGATCGAACCAACTACACCACATGTGTCGTCTTCTTAAAAATCAAGCATAAATTTATTTTTATTTCCTGTTTATAATTCATAATACTGATGTAGAAATAATCAGGTAAAAAACACTTTTCCTAGTATTAGTACTTACTCTCGTTTAAAGTTTCATCATCATCAGCTCATTATACGTCCGCACCGAGGGGCCCAAGCCTACCCGTATAGGGTGTATGAGCCTTAGTCGTCCACGCGGGCACAGTGCGGATTTTTCGACTTCACGCACAACCTTTGCAACGCAAATCCTTTCGCAGGCGTGCGCACGTTTTCTCACGATGTTCATCCTCCGTAAGAGCGTCGGATAAACGCAATGATGTTCTGTTTATAGTATAAAGGTAGATACGCCACCCGTGGCTAAAAACGAACCGCCAAAGAGAATACTTTTGTAGGTTCTTTGTTTAGGTTAATGTACGCTCATTCGAAATATGTCTATGTGTGCTATCGCTGCATTCGGAATACTTTTTTCAGATGTTTTGTGAGTACATCACGAATCTATATTTTTTACATTATAAAATAAATGTACATATTAATTCGAAAAAACAACATTGGCGGGATTTGAACTTCCACTCTCCAAATCGGAAGGCAATTGTCCACACAAATGAGCCACCGTCGTTTAAGGTTTATCGAAAAAAAAAAGAAGTCCCGATCATCAACAAAATTTCGAAAATCATCGATGGAGGCACAATGAGACGAACTGCCTGCAGTATGACCAGCATAATTCAAAAGCGCCTAACTGGCATATTAAGTTTTTAAAATACACATTTATTTATTTATCAGTTCACCAACAATACAATAGTTTATCAACAATTACACTAAGCAGTGTATTGAAAACCATGGTCACAACCATAGACATCTCAAATCTTTGCTCACAACCCACACCCTTACCAAGTGTGTTAAGCTACTTTTCCAAGAGGTTAAATGAGTTTTACAGCTTTTCCAAGAGGAAAAGCTGTAAAAAAATCTAGTATGAGACATATTCAATATTAACTGGATTACGTTACCATTTATATATCAAATAAACAACATCCAATAATCCCACTACAGGGTTTCGGTATTCTATACAGCGGTCAGAGTTACAACGAATCTGCGAATTGTAACTGTACTCGGCCATCGGTCCTTTGTACTTTGTGCCCTGGCTCGTGCCACTTCAACTCATAGTTTTTAAAAAATATAGTGCGACTACCCATTTGGCGTAGTAGTTAAGACGTCGGCTACTACACCAAGGGCTCCGGGTTCAATCCCCGAGCAGTACAAACATTTGTGAGCATGAACATGTCTGTTTGTATGGTCTGGTCTAGGTATAATAAGTATGTACATATTTACAAAAAAAAGTACTTATGTTTATCAGTTGTAGTACCCGTAATACACTTCGCGCGTAATAACTTGGGCCTAGGCCTAGGATTTATATTTATAATGATTTTATCAACAGTTGTATTCGCAGTGAACCTTATTCCCATGCATATTTAGATAGGTAGGTTACATTAAAACTACATGTTTAATTAACAACAAATTAAAACTTGTATTTCTCAGTTAGCGTCCTTTCAGACAACGGCGGAAAAATAGAATAAATATTATGTCTAACGATCAGCGCATGTTTGTCTTGTTGGACATGTTTGCGTATGTGTTGAGATGCGGGAGCCCGGGCTGACCGCAAACACCGGCTACCGAAGCTGTTTGCTGAACAGTGGTTCGTTTACATCGGAACTGTTAGCGTACGGTGAAAAACCGACTAATCGACCATTATAAGGCTGTTTCAATTGTTCTATAAGTACCTTTCTAATATATTATATGTTATCTTGAGATTCTTGCCGGAGTATTCTCAGTAGAATCAATTGTCCGAACCGGTGGTAGATTCAAACTAGTTTTAAAATTTATTAATAATTTGACGATTCAGAAGTGTCTTGTAAAGTCTAAATTGAATAAAAAAAAATTTTCATCTTCTATTAAGAAAATAGAACCATAAGTTTTCCTGTTACAATTAACTGTCTTATCTAATATTTTTTTACACAAAAATTAGATGCCAAAACTCTTTGACCTATGAAATAAAATTTAAAAAATCTTAAGTCCATCATCGTCGACTTATAACGGCCAACTGGCACAGGCCTTCCAACTTGGAATACTATAATAATAATAAATATCCGCTGACATTCACACAGCGCCATCTAGTCCCAAATTAAGCATTAAGCTTGTAATATGAGTACTAAACAACGGATACACATACTTACATACATTTTTTTGTATATACATATATATATATGACGACCCATTTGGCGTTGCGGTTGAGAGGTCGGCTGCAACACCAAGGGTTCCGGGTTCGATCCCCGGGCAGTACATTTGTGTGCATGAACATGTCTGTTTGTAATGGTCTGGGTGTTTTCTATGTATGATATGTATGTATTTACGAAAAAAAAATGTATTTAAGTATATTTATCCGTCGTTTAGTACCCATAATACAGGCTTCACGCTTAACTTGGGGCTAGATGGCGCTGTGTGAATGTCAGTGGATATTTATATTTATATATTTATATAACACCCAGACCAATACAAACACACATGTTCATGCACACAAATAAAAAATAGTACTTACAAAAATAAGGATATAAGTATGTTTATTCGTTGTTTAATCCCCATATTTCAGGCTAGTGCTTAGTTAAGGGCTAGATGGCGCTGTGTGAATGTCAGTGAATATTTATTAATCTAAGTAGGTAAAATTTCTTCAAATTTTGAATGTCTTTTGGAGGTACAAAATATTTATATGAAAAAAATATCTATGAAATTTATATGAGGCGAAGAGATCATTTTACTTTCTTATTCTCGTTTTATAGCTCACAATTAAACAAATAAAGGCAATATTCATATGGTGTACTTAGCTTCTAAATCAGAAATCGCCCTTTTTTATCAGAACCAACTTAGATTTAACAAACAGCTATAATATTCTAACAATACAAAACGGACTAAAGTCTAGACCCAAGTCTAGAAAACGCCGGAGGCATCGAATACCATGGATCAGCCGGTTGAGCCTCGTTTAACTATTGTTTATGGTCTTTTTGCAAACGTCTAGTTGTTAAATAGTCGGATTGTACCCACTTATAAACTACTTCCTTAATGATTCGAAATAAATATATACTTAGTTAAGAAAAGGAATAAATATTGTATCGTAACAATATTTTTGTGTGATTAAGTATGATCGGAGCATTTTATTTTAAAATCAAAATTATTTTACTATGGGTACTATAATCAAACGTGTAATTAACGAGTTCTGTGGTTACCAATTTATACTGGATTATTTCTTGAATCTTGATTCCTAATATTTATAAGCATCACAAGATTACAGTTAAATAAAAAATGAGGATTCGAAACGCTTCGTACGACACTGGAATATCCACCGTGTACGGATGGCGTTTTGCCGACTATATTAAGATCCAGGTATACAGACTACAGTAGCTACTAATCAGGTGGGCTATCTATCTAATTCAACAAGAACTTTATATTTTTTATTTCAGTTATAAGTGTTATATAATCTGAAAAGTTTTTATTTATAATGTATAACATTGGTTAGGTTTGAGTTTTCTATGTAGCCAAGGCTTTGTACGCTTATATTGACATTCATTCAAACCAATGTGTAGACTTCATAGGTATAGTGTATCGTTTGTATGCAATGTTGTTGATGTACCTTAATAACTAAATAAAGACACGCTGGGGACAGTGGCGTGCACTCCATATATACAAATAAGCAGTGCATACCCTGCGCGCCTAGACTACCCGGAAAATCGCTAACATATTAAATGATTCCTACTTATTCGCCCATTTTCCTCTACAGATTTAAAACCATAGGCGATCTGCTGTCATCAACAGCACTCAATTTGACAAAAATGTAAATTATTTTTGCGATTAATGCCACTCACGTTGCATATCCTACTCATAATCTCTGTGCTCACCACTGGCTGGGGATAACTATCCCCAAATACAATAGATTTACAATTGTATTTCCGTAATAGTCTTCAAGCGTACTGTTTAATCGCTAACTTATTTTGAAAAACATCCAAGCCTAAAGTTATCATTGAACCCAGCCGTCCTTCACTAGAGGTTGTTCAGCAAAGGCAAGGTGATCTGTTAGACAAAGAGTCATCTAGAGTGAGGCTATCGCCGCGTGGAATGCGCCGCGGGCGTCTCTGTAATTGCGGCGCGGGCGCAGCGACGCGAAGCTTTTGCCGCGAGATTTATTTACATCCGGATTCTAAGAGTAATTGGCCAAATTTTATTGGTGCGCCGTGACGGTGGATGGCTTAGGGACTTGCCGTTGGAGAATGTTGCTGTGTCGCATTTTTTACACTTGAACTTGAGGTAAGTTAATTATAGACTTCGAATGCTGTATGGGAATACTTATCAATGGAAAACTTTGTAAAAGTGTCGATTTAAACACAGCTTGTTTTTGTTCATTTAGCACTCAAACATTATTTATTAGGCTTTTTTAATTAAAAGCATTGAAATACGTAGTAAAAAAGCAATACGATACAATGTTAATTATTTAATCAAAAGTTTTTAAGACTAAAGCTCGTCTCTTTACATTATTAGTTTGTAATAGAGTATTGGAGTACAATCCCTTCATGACATTAAAGGGATAAACTAAAGTAGAGTATTTGTTCAATTTGTGTTTGATATGACATCGTTTATTATTAGCATTGTTACCAATGTTCAGTTTTATTGAATGTGTTAAACTAAACCTACATATATAAATAATATTTAATGAAAGTTAGCTTTTTTAAAAGACCAAACTGAAATCTAAATAGATAATTATGCATTGTATGTGTATGCGTGTGTGCATGGGAGACATCTGTAGGTTTGTTTAGAGAACCTACTCATTAGAAATATTTTCCAGGTGGTTCGGATGGTCAGACTCGCAGCGTTGCGTTGTGAGAAGATAGAAAGGAGTCACTGACATTATGTTAGGTTTTTGCTTAATGACTACCAATGTTGGCCGTAGGTGTCCTTTACAGCTTCACGGGCAAGTGGCGAGGGCAGACAGCTCTTAGACTTAAAAGTTAAAGTTTTTCTTAGAGCACCTCTCATGAAAAAGAGTCAGAGCTTTTCGTTTAGTATTTTTATATCCAGAAGTTATCAGATAATTTATATGAATCCCTGGTCACAATTCTTAACTGATTTATGGCCTCTGACAAAGAAATCCCTCTTTTTCAAAATCCCTAGAATATTGTAGACACACCGCTAGGCGGACCGACAATTGTTTGCGTAGGTACTTATTTCATATAAAGAAGTGAACATTATAAAAAGTATAGGAAGAACCTAAGGTTTTGAAGACAATTTTCATCTTACGTTTATGTCAATCGCTGGCTGATATCGTTTCGATTCGGTTGTCATTTGTTTAGAGACTGATGACGATGTAGTAGGTGTGCTATATAATGTCACTCATAACAATCACGCTAATCTTGTCACATGCCAAATATTAGTCTCATTGTGGACTAAAGCTGCTGTCAACACTGTCATATAATAATGACAAATAATATTCTATTGACAGTTATTGTCAACTCGCTGTATTAAATTTTGTAGTCCATTGACTCATGGCAGAAAAGACAATAAAGTTTTCGAACTGAATTAGGCTTTAGTGATCCCGGCAGGTTAGAGTCCAATGCCCTCAAAAATTAAGTATAGCCTAGCCTAGTCTATAAGACAAGAATTCAATATTTTTAAAATTGACACAACACAACAAACTACTAGACTAGGTAAAAACGATTAAAACAAGTTATGAAGGATTACCTTCTACTATTAAGTAATGAGTGAACTGCAGAGTCGGACTGTCATATTCTACTAACATGAATACAACAAAAGCTTAGGATGTAGTTAATTACTCATTTCTTTATACTCAACATAAACCATGACAATCGTTACCTATGTAAAATAGTGCACACCAAAACTTCGTGTCAAGATTCCAACCCGAGTCGAGTCTATTTGATAATCTTGATCTTAGAACATATTCCAGTGCAACNCCATGGGAGACATCTGAAGGTTGTTTAGAGAACTACTCATTAGAATATTTCCAGGTGGTTGGATGGTCAGACTCGCAGCGCTGCGTTGTGAAAGAAGTAGAAAGGAGTCACTGACATTATGTTAAGGTTTTGCTTAATGACTACCGATGTTGGCCGTAGGTGTCCTTTACAGCTTCACGGGCAGTGGCGAGGGCAGACAGCTCTTAGACTTAAAAGTTAAAGTTTTTCTTAGAGCCCTCTCATGAAAAAGAGTCAGAGCTTTTCGTTTAGATTTTTACTATCCAAAGTTATCAGATAATTTATGATGAATCCCGGTCACAATTCTTATCTGAATGGCCTCGACAAGAAAATCCATCTTTTTCGAAATCCCTAGTATATTGTAGACACACCGCTAGGGACGACAATTGTTTGCGTAGGTACCTATTCATATAAAGAAGTGAACATTAAAAAAGTATAGGAAGAACCTATGCTTTTGAGAAATTTCATCTTACGTGATGTAATCGCTGGCTTATATCGTTTCGATGTTGTCATTGTTAGAGACTGATGACGATGAAGTAGTGGCTATATAATCACTCATAACAATCACGCTATCTTGTCACATGCAAATATTAGTCTCATTGTGGACTAAAGCTGCTGTCACACGTCATATAAGACAAATAATATTCTATTGACAGTTATTGTCAACTCGCTGTATTAAATTTTGTAGTCCATTGACTCATGCAGAAAGACAATAAAGTTTCCGAACTGAATTAGGCTTCGTGATCCGGCAGGTTAGAGTCCAAAGTCCTCAAAAATTAAGTATAGCCTAGCCTAGTCATAAGACAAAAATTCAATATTTTTAAAATTGACACAACACAACAAGCTACTAGACCAGGTAAAACGATTAAAACAAGTTATGAAGGATTACCTTCTACTATTAAGTAATGAATGAACTGCAGAGTCGGACTGTCATATTTTTATATTTATTTATTTATTTATTATTTATTATACTCAACAAAACCATGACAATCGTTACTATGTAAAATAGTGCACAACAAACTTCGTGTCAAGATTCCAAACAGAGTCGAGTCTATTTAGATCATCTTGATCTTAGAACATATTCTCAGTGCAACCACCATCAGTCGAGTGTAATTTTTTTTCGTAGGTAGGCAAACGAGTTGATTAACCTGATGCTTAATTATATCACCACCCATGGACACACGTTACTCCGAGCTAAGAATGCATTGCCAACTTTAAAATAATATAAATAAAAATCATCATCATCAGCTCATTAAACGTCCCCACCGAGGGGCACGAGCCTACCCGTATAGGGTGTATAATAGGCCTTAGTCGTCCACACGGGCCCAATGCGGATTGGCCGACTTCACGTACCTTTGAATTTCTTCGTAGGCGTTTCCTCACGATATTTGCCTTTACCGTAAGAGCGACGGATAAATGTATAAATAATTTCGAAAATGGGAAACGATATTGGATTTGAACATGCAACCTCCAGATTGTAAGGCAACAGTTCAGACCAATGAGCCACCGACGCTTTTTGAATGTACGTCGTCGATGTGTCGATGGTTGGGCTCTCGTACATACATATGATTTAGAAAATTCAAAAACACATTGGTACGTGGCGGAATTTGAACTGCACGCTCCAGATCGGAAGGTAGTCCACACCAATGAGCCACCGATGCTTTATAAATACGTCACCGACGCTTGGGCTCTCTCTTCAAATAAATAAACAATACTGGGAATCAATCCAATGACTACCAAGTCCTGTGCATTGCTTGTTTCTCTATGGATATTATTTACGCGGCTGAGTTGTGGTCGGCCTTCGGTCCCCGAGTCGAGGTTCTGCCACTTTCACTCCGCTACCGACTCGCGTACGCACGAAGCCCCATTCGGTGGATTGGATGCGGCAATCGGTACGGTACTTTCAACTATGCTCAGATGCCAGCGTCCAAACCTATAGTAGCGTTTTTTACGAGTGGACATTTAAAGATTTTAATCAATCAATCGTTGCTTTTCCACAATGTTTAGAAGTTGACAATTTATTTAACTTTTTTTAAGTGAATCATTGTATCAATATTTTGGTTGTTAATTTGTTTTCATGTATGAAAAAAGCTTTTTTATCTACCCATGTTATAGGTAATATGAGTAGGTAAAATAAACTACAAACCCGATGTATATTTAAATGTTGGCCACGAATAAACTCGTAAATATGAGTATGCACAATGTTTTATAAATATTTTTCTTTCATATAGATCATATTATTGAAGTTATTATTATACTCGTAATAGAGCTATGGTATAGATATCTGGTAGCAGCTAGTAATAATTAAATTGGAATAAAATTATATCAACTTAACTGGTAAGTCAAAATAGTATCAAATTAGCTACAACCATTTAATATGTATTAATACTACACGATACTGAAGACTCTTGTTTACTTTACCGGTAATATAAACCAGTACTTTAGTTCCTCAGACTACTACACCAGCAGTCTTCAATCAGAATGTAGGTACACAGTTATTATATTTTAGACTCTAGCTAACATGAGACCACCAGTTGTTTTGAAAAATAATTTAAATAGTCAGCAAAAGAAGAAAACAGGAATAAATAAATAATAATATATTCAATCATTTAACTATCTATAATATCTGTACATACTATATTTGATTCATTACTATTCAATATTTGTCATTAAATTTTTATTTTGAGCAATATTTATTAACTGAATAAAACATATGTGTCATGTATTTAAGTACCAACATATATAGGTATAAGTGTTGTACATGGCCACTACAACCTTTTCAATTTTAGTTAGCACTGGTAGGAGGGTCGTCGTATCATCGGTTGTCAGTTCGAGCAACAGCGTACATAGAGTGCGCGTGCGCGTTTCGAAACCGGTGTTGCGTAATAAGGTCGACGCAAGGACGTGGGTTCGTTGCCAGAAATAAATTGCTGTTTATGTCTGTCTAGCGTACGCGAACCACCTGGGCCCCTCCCTGATCGATAACTTTTTGCACCACTAATTACACAACTCGTTTTAATCTATTAACTTTAAACCGGCCAGTTACAACGATTGTGAATTATAAAACAAATATCTGAATTTATTTTTATGTTGGCAAGCTTACGTCACCGTACGAAACGTTGGATATTTAAAATAACGCCTAATTAATGGAGAACATTAAAACTCTAACAAATGCTAAACAATAAAAATGGTTTTATCTTTTGAATAGCTTTGGTGGTAACATTTTTTTTATATAAAAACAGGTTGCATATTTTTTTAAGCAGGGAAAAGCTTCTTTGTTTAAAAAAATACAGACTTATTGTTATTTTTTTAAAGATAAAACGTGATTATTAATAAATTTGAATTCATCTGTCCCTACTTATTTACACCATATAGGTACGAGTCCTCCACTGGACGTTGGTCTTCCCCTTTAACCTTATGTCTTATCAACTCGAATCGATTCTTTATTCATTGTATCTGGATAATGGATTTAGAACCTTGTAAGTACTGTTTTATTTTAGACTACCCCAGTGAGTTCGTTGAAGTTATTTTATTGTTACGTAAAGTCAACATGGATGGGTATTTTTCGTCACTAATTACACAAATATAGTATGTAGTAGTAGTAGCGCGGTAGTGTTAATTTGTCCGCCGTATTGCAAATGACAAACAAATTCTAGAGGTTTTCGGGTACTGTTGACTCACACTTTATTACATTATAGAGGCAACGCTTGGTAGATAAATGTGCCGTGATTATGTTTGCATAGAAAGCTGGCAATTGTAAGTGTTGCATAGATACTTCGTTAAGTGACAGTACATATCTCTGTACCCCGCCTGTTAATCGTACATAAGTACAAAAGATTTCGGACAACATATGCTTTATTTAATTGTACTAGCACTACTTTTTATTACTAAGAGGCTCAAAGTAAGGTATGAAGATAATAACACGATTACTTTAATCCTCAACTGATAGCAACAAGCTAAACTAAGAGGGTACAAAAATGCTGTTCATTTGCTTTAACATAGAACTTCGCTATATGTATAAGTGATCATCGCCACATATTCGATCGAATCCTGTCACGGTGAAACATAAAAAAAATAATTGTTTATCGGGAGTCCTATTTACCTGCTAATCCATCGATCTAATAATAAACCTTTGTTAAACCCTAATTGATGATTTGAGTATGACTAATTCTTAGTTATATTTTAAATAAATTTATTATCATTAGGTATGAAACTTTTTATAATATATATGATATATATCAATGTAATATTGTTACCAAGTTACATGTCGTCATAAATCCTTAAGATTGAAAAATACTGCTCTGAAAAATAGACATTGTGGTTCACAAGGGCTCACGTTACTTAAAATAAGAGGCATTGTAATAGTCAAGTATTTTAACTATACATTACATGTTTTTACAATGTTTTTCCAGTAATATATGTTACTAAAAAGCTGTGTGTGGAAATTATCACAAAATAATTACAGTAAAAATCAGTTTTAGCTTATATTAAATTAACTTAATGTCTCGTAAAATACGAATAAAAAATTATATTACCTCGCAAGTTTCACTATTTGTGACTGAGGTATACGATTTTAATTTCACATTTTAATTGAATGTGTTTACTGTAATTTCTTGTCATTAAACCAGTAATTAAAACATTTGTTGTGCTCTAAAGTGATTTTCCATGCACGTCCCAAGACTGAACTAAGATTATACGCTTTTTTAATTTTTATTAACGTATAACTATAAAGTTTTATGATGAAGCTTTGTTGCAAAATGATAGTCTCAATGATCTGTCCGGGTAGAGACTGAATATCATTTGGTTTTATGCATAGAAATTCTTAGTAAGAAATAAAATAGAGTTCTTACTTTATTAAAAATAATTACAAATATTTAAAAATATATATTTGATACTTTTTATGTACACTGTGGTGAGCACCTATCGAAATTTAAGAAATAAATAATATATTAAGTATCACGATAGAATTCCGTCGAAATAAATATCGGTAACAATGCTGGCTGGAAATTTCTCTAAAAAACTTAGACTTCTAGTTTCTTCTTCTTCTAGTTTCTAGTTGGTCATAGGTCTCCCCCATTCTACGCCAGATATCCCGGTCATTCGCTTTGGACTACAGACTTCACCGCAACTCATTTGAGGTGCAGCCTACCTTAACGAAATAAGCCTATCTTAACGAAAAGCTTTGGTGGCTTTGCAATCCGGTGGCACTGATACTTATGGTTACGATCTTAAGCCTCTTAATGCTGAACTCATAAAAATATAAAGTTGTAGATATACGACTAATTTTAATTCATATTGCGTTAAATTTATGTTTTAATTGATTTTCAATTGGAATTTGTCTGCCTACCTACCAAACATACAGACCAGAGTCCGTTTCTTCACAGTGAAGTAGCGTTCAAGTATATCCGCTACCCTAACAGTATTTTAAACTTAAAATCTCGCTTAAACCAGCATTCCTCAAAAGATATCACCTGTTACAAAGCCACGATATCCTTACGGTGAAAGTCGATTGTGATGAGACAGACAGAGATGTGTTTCACAGCTTGAGACTTCAATGTCCCCGTTGATGACCCTGACACATGCACATTTGGACCTTGAAGTTATAGCGAAAAGGTCGGTATTTTTTTACCATAACCGTGCGAGGTATCCGACAGGCAGCGACACTCGAATTCGAAACGCAAACAATGCATCCGGAAAAGCACCGCGATAATTTGTTCACGCCTGAGTAGCATTCCTTTTATGACGTTATGATCATTTATTGTGCGTTGGGTTCTCTTAAATATTACAGACGAAATTATTATTTTTTTCACAGAAAAAATCTATATATCTGAACTTTTCACTGATTCTGAGCTGTGAGGTAAACTTTTGTTTATTGTTTCATGTGTAGGCAAATAAGCGGAAGATTCACCTGACCGTAAATTGATTTAAAAATAAACTCGCGTACCCATTTAAAACGAGAAAAAGCGTCAAGTGTTGCCAACCTTAAAAAGCGAGTGGAAATAGGAAATACAGGAGTAGTTTTGGGGGTCCGTAAGTATGGATTAACCCTGTGAAATACAACGCAAAGCGAAGCAAATCTTCAAGCTTTTTCCATACTCAAAAATTACCATATGTATTATTAGTACAAAAATGTTTATTTCAATTGCATCCAATGAATATTTTAATCCTGTTCGTATATTAGCAATTTATAACCCAGGTATACTGGACCAGTGCGTGGAGACTGTAGTACCCACGGACCCACCAACAACGGACAAGGAGAGTCTCTTTTGTTCATTTATTTTGTAAATCACACTGTCTCAAAAATTCATAATAATATGCAGCTGACATAAATCAATTATAAATACTTATCAAATATATCAATTAATATTCTTTAAATATTAACAGCAAAACTATAACGTTCATTTGCAGGTTACCAAGCCTCCATGCAACGGGGTTATATGGATATTGAGCCATCAGTCCTAATTAGTATCTGAGACTATCGGTTTGATGTGCCTTCTTAAGTACGCCCTCTTGTGAAAATGATGTCTCAAGACCAAAGATAATATATGTCAATTACCTATCCTCCTAACCAATCCGATTGTTGCTTGACTTGCAAGATCGTTAACAAACGCACTAGTCGTTTCGCCATTGAGCCTCTTTAAATACATTTGATTTTAAGATCATGAAAGGAGTTCTTACTATTGCAAAGTTTTTACTTACACTAGGCTTTTCTTCGATTATACACACAGAACAAGTGCATTGCGGTGTTGGGTTGAACTTCTTTTGTAGTTTGGATCCTGTGCCAGGCTTCTTAATGGCTAAAAGCGCTCTAGCAATTTATTAAGAGATCGTTTTTAGGTTCGTCATAATTATCAGCTCATTATACGCCCCATCGAGGGGAACGAGCCTACCCGTATAAGGTGTATAGGCGATGTTTCTTCACCGTAAGAGCGTCGGATAAACGTATTTCTAACTTGACTAGCTTAAACAAGATAACCGTCAGTATATAAAAGTCATTCAAACTGGAAAATAAACTGTCCAAGTGTCAAATTAAATGCAAAAGCTCAATTACAGTATAATTAAACAAGTATAAATCTCGCCCTACGCTTTACAACTCGACAAATAAATACAGTCCGAGAATTAATGACAAATACCGAAATGAGATAGTTTGGAATTTATCGTTTACGTTTGTAACTGTTAATTATATTTGATGCAAACAGTTAACATGAAATTACCGGTTGATATAAATATAATATATGTGGCGGTATTTGTGGTGTGTGTAAAGATATTGTAACGTTGTGTGGACTACAGCGAGCGGGCATCGACCGCGCGCTTGTTTCAAATATTCCAAGCATGCACAAATTAAACTGGTTTTTTCTTCTTATTACTTTATTGCTTTAAATAAATACATTGTTGACCAAATAATTCCGCATCTTTGCTCATACGCGCCTGTCCTGTTACGTAACATCTGTAAGTTTTAACAAAAGGTAAAGTAAAACACTTTATTATTCCTTGGAAGTGGTTTTCCACTTGCTTGATATGAACTTTTTAAAATATCCCTTAAATCTTTCACTAAAGAGTGTTCTTTTGTGTGTTCATAAGTTTAAAGATTAAACCCGTATATTTTTTCATTTTAATAGGTAATGTTCACTAATTGTTTGTTGTTTCAACATTTTTAATTGATTGTAATAAAAATCCCGATTCGCTTTACCGAAGCGATACTGTAATCGAAGTGCTTGCACTCCCAAGTAATCTCTTCCCACCTGAGACTGAAAACTCGATCCGATTCATTCGTAACTTTTTGTGTGAAGGGAATGCGAGTCGTCAGACTTTGGTCTGGTCTGCGGGCCCACGGCGCGGGGGGCCCGTGGCTCGCCCTTTTGTTTTTATACCCGTGCAAGAATGCAAAACAATTATAATTCCCTCAGGGATAAGTCGCCGCTCCTTGGGAACCGAGCTCGAGTAATCGCAAACGTTTCGCGTATCTTCTTGTATCTCATTCGACTTGTGGTTTTGTAAAAATATCTCTCTTAATTGGATTATAGTGCATCAGTGTGGCTCCCTCCGGTACTGGTGTCGGTAATGAGGTGGTGTTAGATAAACAGGGTGGTCCGCGGGGGGTCGTGAGAGAGCCGAGGCGGGCGGTCACTCACAAGCACCGACTCGGCCATCCATTTACGTTAATTACGCCGAGATGGGGATAAATCGGCGTCCAGCCGTCCACCGCCGAGTTACGAGCGAGCCGACTATAAATAAATTATACCCACTTCGTTCGCCTCCACTCAGTTTTTTGTTGCGGTCCACGGCGAACGGAAAAAAAAAACAAAGGCAAAATCTCGAGAGACGAAATACGAGGCAAAGACAAAGCTTGAATTTATCTACTGATAATATAGACGTAGGGCGCGGCAGACGCGCGGCTGCCGGGTGGCCGGCAAATTATACAGCGGGCAGCCCGCGCCGGCAAAAACATGATATATAGCCGCCTTATGACGAAATATTTGAAATTTGGAGACCTGCCACACTCTAAATGGAATTCACTTTGAATATTATCTCTGACATTCTTTATGGACTACTTTATAGCGTTTGCGTGATATATATTAAATATATTCCAATCGAGTTCCGTAAGCATGGCGATCGTCAACTTTAAGATGTTGGAATTGTGTCTTATTTAGTCTTGTGATATATATATAATGTCTTTGTATTTCTGTAATATAATGGCATTTTGAATATTGTGTCCAGAATTCCAAGTAGGTTTACTCAACTACATTGTTTAATGTTACCTATAAAAAGGCTGTCTTTCGTTAGCATGTAGTAAACTTACAGTGTGCGTATTTTAATAGAAAAAATGGTGAAATACCTACGGGATCAAATTATTTTGCTGTCTGCTTGATTGAATTCGGATTTGAAGAATTTCTTTGTCTTTGCGTATAGTAGGTAGTAGTTAAAATCAGTAAGTACCACCCAAAATATATTGTTTCATACATTAATGCGGGAAAGATATATATCATATCTGATGGTAACTTAAATAAGAAAGTCCAATATTTTCTATGCAGCAGAGTAAACTCTAACTTTTCACGATGAATTCTGGCCCGAATATCCAATGAGACTTTACAAGACAGAAAACATAATCAAGATTAGCGTATTAACTTACTAGGATTTTCCCAAAAGTTTGAATTGTAGGAGTCTTGGTCTAATAATTTTCTTTTTCAGGCTGTGTATTGCATCATATTTTATTCACTCAAAAGAGTTCAATCCAATGAATTTGCTTACTTGTGATGAAAATGCTACTTCACTGTGTCCACTCTTTCACTGCTTATCTCGATTAGCTTTGATACATTTAAACCAAAAAACGTTGTGGCACGATAAACAGGATGTTGAGGTCCATAGTTGATAACGAGTTGATATGATGCTTCCTTCATGTTTATCAAGTCTTTGCAAGTTGCAATTATAATTGTCGACTAATTTTTTTGGTTGATATATCCAATACGCCAAAGGGTCGTGACATACAAACATTGTGTGCGTGAACATGTCTGTTGTAATTATCTCGGTGTTCCTATACATAACATGTATGTACTTACAAAAACCTGGTGCTAAAGTTATGGTGTGGAAGAAAGTTCAAACTGCCTCCGTAGTCTAGTGAGCACAGCATTCGTGCATGACAGTCGTGGATTCGAATTCCGCGGGTAAATGTCACTTACTCTACCTAGTTTGGCTACGACATTGCGGGCTGAATCTCCTGATTATCCGAAAAGAAAGATGATTTCGTACTTCTTCAGCCGTCGGTTCCGACTACATATTAGGATGATATTTGTTAACACCCATGAAATGTTAACAGCCCTCCGATCTGGAGGGCCCAGGTTCAAATCCCAATGATTTTGAAATTATAATGGTATCCAACGCTCTTAGGTGAAGGAAAACATCGCAGGACACCTGCGCCCCTACGAAGAGATTGGCTCATTGGTGTGAACTTTTCCTTCCGATCTGGAGGGCGCAGGTTCAAATCCCGCATGTACTGTCTTCTATTTTTTCAATATATGTACGTGATCGTGGATCACGTACATTACAGTGAAAAAACATCATGAAGAAACCTGCCCACGCTGTGAAGAGATCAAAGGTTGGTGCGTGAATTCAGCCAATCCATACTGGGCCTCGCGTGGACGGCGCACGGGTAGGCTCGTGCCCATGGTGGGGATTTAAATGAGCTGAGATGGTGATGTAGACCCAAATCTCACCACAACTATGATGTGCGAGATAGCCTATGCGTCAGTGGATCGTTAAAGCTTGTTGAACAGACTTAGGGTGGCGAGGGTTACGAACGGTCCGATTTCTTCACCATATCGATGCCGTATACTCGTAGGTAGAAGCTTACACTGAAGTGGAACGAAGACGGTTGGTTAAATAATCAAAGCTATACCACTACTTCTAGACAGTCTTAACGTCCAATAATAACTAAAACCTAATTACTATAGAGTTCAGAATAAACAGCAGGAAGGATCCCATGGCCTAGCTCGTTAATCGGCAGAATGCACCACAAGAGGTAGGCATGCTTGGTCCTTAACAGAAAATGTTATTATAACAATTGCATACCTACTTGTAAATTTTTTTGCGAAATATGAAATTGTAAATGAAATAAGAGTCCGATTACTAATGAGCGCTATTTGACCATCTGTTTATTTTTATGCCAAGAGGTGTGACACAGTGCTTCTAAGATATTTTGAAATGTATTTGATTTTATTATCTGTTTAGTACTAGAATCCATTAAACACAAATAGACAAGTTAATGTCTTATTTTGATATTTAAAGTAATATTGTTTGTTTTAGTTTAAGTAATTTCTTTTTGTTACTAAATCGAAACTGAATTCAATTACACATTTCCCTGCAGCTAACGCTAGACGACAAGCCCCTAAATTTTTCTGTTGAGGTCGCGGAATTTTAATTTGAACTACAGTATGCACCGTTGTTACTGGTCCATTCATTCAAGATCACTTACCGTTGACCTTAGGCCGAGGTCACTGTGACACTTGGTTCCGCCAAACAATCTAACGACAAATGACACAAATGATTTTTGACTGCAAGACTTAACGACTAGTTATATGGACGGAGACCTGTGTTGACACTTTTTACCAATATCGGTGATTTGTAATAACTTAGATACCTAAAGTATAAAACTTTGTGCTTTTGTTCCTGGAATTTAGGAAATAAGTTTTTTTCTACGGATCAAGGTCTAAAAATGTTGAACCTTTTCTATGGTTACTGTCGGTCAACAAAGACATTGAGGAGTTGTCTAGCCTAGTAATATTGAGAAAGTTTAGGACGGTTTCTAGAACAAAACTCAGTAAAGGATCTTTACTTAAAAAGAGTTATAAAGGGATGCCGCTATCTATCGATATATACGGGCGGATGGTAAATTTGTGGGTCCTGAGCTGAAACTACTGAGGGGCCTATCAACTAATAGTCATGCAAAAAAACTGTTTCCATATTGACATTTTATTGCTATAAATTATTTATTGCACAAAAATCATAAATATTCTACGCAAGTATTAATAGCACAAAAATCATAAATAATCTACGCAAGTATTAATTGTACAAAAGGCGACCTTATTGCTGTGGTAGCAATCTCTTCCAGGCAACCTTTGGATGAAAGAGAGACCGAATAGCCTATTGTTTTTTAGGAAGGTCTGGGGGCCCTTAGAAAGCACGGGCCCTGGCTGCAGCCAAATGCCCTTAAGTAGATCCGGCCCTGTATATAGATTCCCTTTCTAACTCAATTTAAGTAAAGATCACCGTTGAGTCTCATTCTAGAATACGGGCCTTAGTGAGCCTACTTGTGAGATTTTCAAACATTTGAATTAAATTAATTTAAGGTCAACTTATTCTGCAAAACTATGAAGGGGGTATAACCGTTCACAATATGTTTTCTACGTATAATATAAATGTATTTACAAAAAAAGTATACGTACAAGTATATTTATCCGTTGTTTATGTATATTACAAAGGCTTAATGCTTAGTTTGAGAGTAGATGGCTGTGTGAATGTCATTGGATATTTAGTTATTTTTATAAAAAGTTTGTATCTTTAAAACTTAAGTATCAAATTCAATCTGAAGTCCAGTGCAAATAACGGTCATCCCGTACAGCGTGGCTACGGTGAGATATGGGGCTGACGGGCCCAATGCAGGTTGTTGGATGTTAACAAGCATCCTTATATTGTACGGACCAACGGCTTAACGTGGCTTCTAGGGCACTAATGGACAAGAGGTAAACTTTGTCAAATGAAAAATTTGTCAGAAGGCTTGATTTCTGTCAGTTTTAAAAACGTACAATATACGACTGTGATTACATCTAGCAGTTCTTTTTAGTTAACTTTGTTTAATGGCATTGATGAAAAGGAGCTAAGTATTTTTAGATATAATTTCCCTGCGATTTTCACTTTTCAGCATATTTTACTAAAACCTACATATATGAAGTTAAATAAATAATTTTCAATTTTAGTTATAAAATGTTTTTCGAATAATCATAATTATGTACATATTAAACTATGAGCCAAAGTCATTCTACTTGCAAATGAATGTTAATAAAATACAGGTAAATTATAATTATATGATTTATTATATTTTCGTTTTAATAAAATAATTACACGAATATATACACAATATTTATGTACAATTGTCGAGGCCGCCACTATATGTACACTGGGTCCACGAGATTATCACTAGGTCCGCACCGGGCCGGCTGTCATCGGCAGCCGCAGCCCACCACCATCATGTCCTGATAGTTTTTGAGCACCACATTGTTCACTTCGTCCATATAAAGCATCGATATCGGCGACAGCTGCGTGGGCACGCAACACGCCTTCGGCACCGCGGCGGGGTTCACGGAGTTGACGAGCGTCTGCACGATCGCGTGGTTGGTGCCGTTGAGGTGGTCCGCCAGCGGGAAGGGGCAGTCACCCTGGCAGTAGTAGGCGTCGTACCCGTGCGGCGCCACGATCCAGTCGCTCCAGCCCACCTCGGCGAAGTCCACGTAGAGCGGGCGTCGCTGGCAGATCTCGCGCGCCTCCTTGCGGTGGTGGTGCGAGCGGTGGCCGCGCCTCTGCGCCGCGCGCTTGCTCCGCGTCAGCAGCGTCTCGCCGCGCTCCCGGGCCTCGCGCGCGCGCGCGTCCTCCGTGTACAGCATCAGTATCGGCTGCACCTCCTCCCACTCCTCCTCCGCGTCCGTCGCTCGTCTCCGCACTCTCACGTGTGGCACTTTAGCGTTCGTACTGTCCTGCTCTATAACGCGCACTAATAGTCCGTGATTATGTTCGGGCTCCTTGAGCCAGCGCCGGCCGGCGCCGATGGCGTCCGCCTTGACGACGTCGTCGCCGGGCCGCAGGGCACGGAGTCGAGGAGCCGGAGGATGGGCTCGGTCTTGCCGCGGCGGCCGGGGCGCACGATGTCGTAGAGGAGGAGGGTCTGTGCGGTGGTGGCGGCGGGGGCGCGGTGGAAAGTGACGTCAGCGCCTCGCGGCACCTCATCCGCGGGCACGGTCAGGTTGAAGTAGAGCCTGGCGCGGTGGTCGTGCGGGAATCGGGTGTCGAGCGCGGTGGTGGTGTGTGTGTAGGAGCGCGGTGTTGGCGGCGGGCGCGGCAGCGCGCGGGTGTCGTAGAGCAGGCGCAGGGCGCGCGGCACGAGGGGCGGGCGGCGCGCGGGCGCCGCCTCCGCGGCAGACCCAGCAGCGCCAGCAGCTCCCGCTCCGCGCCCGCCGCCGCCTCCCGCGACACACCGCGCACACCGCCACCAACGCGCACACCACCGCGCACGCGCACGCCCCACGCATAATTCTCCTCGACCCACCTGCACAACAATAATCACACGTTACATATTTACAAATATTGCGGTAAAAAATATCTGGCGCACAATAGGGAGACCTATGTTCAGCAGGAATGAAAATACTACCAAAGGTATTGTACCAAATAGTGAATGAGTCAGGATGTCTATAGCAACAGTGGAGTAGAAATTATTAACCTGTCTAATAAATTATTAAAGCATTGGTTAACTATGTTGTTCCCTTGCAGGCAAGTTATGATTGGGAATAATCTCATGGTTCAATCAAAACGTAAAGCAGTGCCGCAAATAGTGTTTGACTCTCAGGCGTAACACTCATTAACTCATCAGTTACTCTGTACAATATCCCCGCCCAGTTTCCAGGTCGGTTAAACTTTAGGTTATTAATTAAACCTATCTGCCAAAAAGGCCTACATGATGATTATTCAATCCGGCTATTTGCTTAAAAAAGATAATAATATTAAAACTCCAGTATAAATGAACTGTTACAACTTGCGAATAAGTTAAGTGCATTGAGCATAAAGTAGAGATGCATCGCTCAGTTCTTGAGCTTATAACAAACAATACGAACATTCGAGAAGCTGAACCATTAACAATGTACAAATTGTTTGCCAAATTAATTGCATAATGCCATTATGCGTCTAATTATTGCATTCATTAGCCGCATCATTAATTAAGAGGAACCTAATAAAATAATCTTTTACCATGGCAATATTCGAACGCTACAATAAGTATTAATAAAATTATATAAAGTAACTCAAAAACGGGGGTAATTAGTTAATGCGCTATAATTATCAGATGTGGTAAAAATATAAGTTACATCATCTTAACGTATTTATACCATTAAAAATATATAGATCCGGAATATGGTAACATTAATGAATACGATACACTCGTAAACTGGTTATGATTAAGATCAATATAGTTTCATTTATTTGACAGGATTTATTATTCATTATAGGAACATTTAAAAAAGGTAATAAGTAAGTTTATACGAATTAGTTCTATTGCGTTTTAAAACAGCAAGTGAAAACTCGATTTTCCGTTAATACCAGTACAAAAAAAGAAAAGCCAAAGGAATGGAAGCTTTTCGAAAATTAGTACATTCTTTAAAGTTATCACAATAAAGTTATTATTATTTGTGTTGTGTTACCAAAAATCTGTTAAGTTACTTTGGAAATAATTCTAAAATGGCCAAATGATTTCTATATAACCATGACCAAATTTTACATTCATTAAAACGGCCACCTACTTTTGTCCAATTACTATGTTATATTGAATAGAGAGTCTGCCTCTTAAGTTTTCACCGACGTTCTTACGCGTAAGTTATTATCATTCCACAAAGTGATAATAGGTTTAATATTATACTAATAGATAGCTTATTGCAATAATATAGGTCACAATATGTAATAGAATGTCTACGGCAGAGCAAGTGAATTACTAGAAATGCCTACAATTGTGTAGGTCGCACAGTGTCGGCGTTGTGTACAACCGGTAGTCCCTTTATCTTTTAATTTGTAATGAATACACCAACAATGTATTACTCATTCAGCGAACTAATGTGCTTCCATGCAACGCTATATTTCACTTGTATTAAACCTCAAACCAGCTGAACCACTTATCATTTAACTCTTGTTGAGCCACCTTTGACAACATAATTTGACGGTACACGAATATGGTAAAATGTTAATTATTAACCATATTTAACTGTATAATATTAATTCACGGAACATGATCCCTTAGAATTTAAATTTAGACAAATTGCACTCCGCGCAAACACAGATATTTAAGATTTGAAAACGTACTATGAACAAAATGCAGTTGAAAACGTTATGTTTAATGTAACAGTTTATATTTAAACTATTAATAAATATAGAGTCTTGAATGGTAAATTTATTAATGTAAATGATAACTATGATAAGCTACTGTAAACTGCAGCTGCAGTTAAATTGATACAAATAGTATGGAATGTAATTTATAAGACACAGCGCACAATTGAAAAACACACTTTTACACTGTTTAAACCAAAATATTTGGTAACACTTACAATAATGATGACCGGCCGCAATTAATAGTTCACGAATATATTAAAAACCATTAAGTGGTGTTAAAACTAATAAACAGGTGTTAATTGGTTTTTAACGATCACTATGTCACAGTCTGGTACACTGGGCGTGAGTGAGTACACTGGCACAATCTCGACATGTCCCCAACGAGTCTGGGTTATCACTGGCCATCGTCAGATAGGGCCAACCGTTATATTCCGGGGCCCGAAATAGATATTGTAAAGAACCCCGCCTATTCCATTGTAAAAGTATTAAAACCACGACCGTCATTGTTGTGAACCTTTTGTGTGTTTTGATGATTCAATGAACAGGTTCAAAGGCTTAGTTCGTGAGTGCTATAGGCGTGTTGACATTTGAATAACTGGATTCAAAATGTTTGGGTACCTTTATTTAGACGAAAGCCTCCCACGCGGTGAGTGATTGATAGGATTTCAACTGTCATTGCGTCATGTATTATATATGGATAACCATGTTATACACGTGGAGTATGAACAAAGATATAAGTTATATTTTGTCGGCCTATCAAATTCTACTTCACACACATAGGCCTTCCGATATCATAGCTTACTCTACCACGCGGGCCCAATGTGGGTTGGTGGATGATAATGACTTCATCCTAAGATTGTACAGGGACGGATTACATATAATGTATTATAATCTATGAAATCTCTCATGTCTATAATGTAACCTTAAATCTTGAGGCCTTAACCTATTTTATATGTAATTCTTTGATGCTAACGAACGCTGGTTTCCAATTATTGCGATTGCGATTGACTACTGATTATGGATTCCATTTGCTCTTTATACTTTTTAAGCCACTTTTGCAACTCAAGTCGTTGGTGCCTATACAACATGACCTATTTTTAAATGAAAATTAGAATTCTAACTTCTGTATTGCTTAAAAAGTCGTGGCCATGCATCGCAGTATATGTGCAAATGAAATAGTATGTTGGTTATAAAAATACAAAAATCTACAAATTAATACCATAGTAATTAGGTTTCCCAACAATTTACGAAATGTTGTAATTGTCAATTGTGAAGTATCTACGTATCACACACAATTTGAGCTAATTTATGTTAGTTGGTGTTTTATGACATTTTAATTATGTGACCACATCTTGATTTTATAGCAACAAGCTGTTTTTATCTTATAAGTTGATATCATGATTGAATTTATACCCAATGACATGCAAATCAACTACTTATACACAAACGAGAATGTAGAAATTTAATAATAGTTTGGACGTAACGTGGCTATCATTATTATGACTCTACAATCTACGTAATAAAATGATACACACATGCACTGCGAAACTTGCGTACCTACTGTAAGTATGTAAATAACGTAAACAAATTAATTTAAAGACTTGCAAAGATTCACCGAGGCGAATCATCCAAGAATCACATCTTTCACTTTGCATTAACATTCGAAAGCTACCCATTGGCTTATCGCCAACAGCAGGGGTATCGGCATATTATAATCAGATGCGTGTTATAAACCAAAATAAGCTGTGGAGTTACATAAAGTCGGTATTACGATAAAACTTTCCAAAGCGGTTCGTAAAAGACATCAAGCATCCCGCGGCCGTCGGCGGCAGGCCTCCCAAGCGGAGACCTCGCGAACTTCACTCGGCATGGTGTACTGTGTGCCTGCGCATCACGACGCTCGTCGTATTTACATGTTGTTGTTATAATGTTTTGATCGTTCTAGCGGTCGACCGGATCGCCGTGTACGTATTTCGAAATAATGCGTCAAACCGGCCGCGGGCGCACCGACCGCTCGCCTCTCTCACTCCGAAATTTTAACGCATCCAAAGCAGGCAGGGAGGACGTAGTCGTCGCACAATCAACGTTTCGGGGTGTACAGCACTTCACGAGCGGACGGTTGGCACATGACAGGGTATGGTGAGGTGTGCGGGTCGCGGAATCGCGCGCGCATGTGTTTGGTGGTCGCGCATGATGCGTGCTCGCGGCGCGGCGGTCGCGGGCGGAGTGAGCGCGCCAGACGCGGCGGCGTTGCGTCGGCCCCGCCCCGCCCGCAATACCCACCCGCCCGCGCGCCCCACACCCTCACATCCCACGCGCAACCCTCCACCTCCACCAATCTACACATTTCCCACCAACCCGGACCCATTCCACACGCCAATTACTGGCACAACCACGCTTTTTAATGACTCTTTTACAGTGCTCGCTCTCAACTGTTTTTCAGCTCGAATAGCTGATGATATTCATTGGTTTTCAAAATTAGCTACGCAATATTCTCGTACTCATATAAGTGGGCTTTTTGTTGAAAATTAAAGCTGCTGCTTGTGTCTCTCCTTTTACAGAGATGTGTCAGTTTCTTAACATCTTGCTCTTATCTGTCGTTTTTATTTAGGATAACTTTTTTGTGATGATTAAGCTATATATAGGTAACAATAGCATATATTAAGTAAATATAAAAGAATTAAAGTTTCTTTATACATTATCAAACTGAGGCTAAAAACTATTTAATTTCCCAAACGATTAGACTCAAGCAAGTGCCTAATAGCGATGACCTTAACGCTACATCACATCAAGCTCATTAAACGTCCTCACGAGGGCACGAGCCTACCCGTATAGGGTGATTAGGCTTAGTCGTCCGCGGCCCAGTGGGGTTGGACGACAACGCTACATACAGGGTGTCAATCTTTTAATTGAAGTACTGCCAATTCCTCGTTTGAACTATTAATTCTGTTAGACTACGCTTCAAATACTCAGATGCACTAAATTTATATATTACTCTAAAATGTAGAGCATCAAACACTCGATTACGCTAAAAATCATTGTGTCATGAGAAGGTAACTTTTGTTACGCAAAAGAGTTTTGTTTTTCTATCTACGCAGTAGACGATTCTCGTAAAAAAATCAGGAGTGGCATGGGTTATAATAACTAAACTAAAATAACAAATTTTGTCTTTTTTTAAATTTATGTACAAGCATAAGCATGTCTATGTTATATTTATAAATAGCTGAAATATGATCTACTTTTGGAGTTAATTTCCTTCTTAATACGGCTTTAACTACCTACTATACCGTTAGCATTGACTTTAATATAATATTTATAGCCTGTTTGTTAGGACAAACTAGGGCTCTAGCTAGAGATCTCATTAATTTCTGTACTGCACGGATTGTTTTGAACCAACGCTTATTCTTCATACAATTTTTAAATTATGGTGAAATCGTGTTTTTATGCGTGAATCCACACGTATCTACGTAAAGATTCTCCCTAAAGCATGCTTTATCTGAAATTACAAATGTCAATTACCTTTATCTTTTTATCCCAACATCTACTAGACGGGAGACAAGAGCAACAACATAATCCATGGATTTATGAAATTTTCAATATGTTCTATAGGAAAGGTGGATCCACGAAAATAAAGCGCGGTAGCGTCCACGTCTAGATAAAAAGATAGGTGCGCTCAGTGTGTTCAGCACTAGGCACACGAAAACCCAAAGCAGTCAAATAGGAAGGTGTTATCCAAAGGGTTGTGTCCAGTCTAGATACAATCCTTAAAACATAAAGCCGACCCAAGAGTTTGTCAGGTATAATCAAGAGAGTGGTCTCTGCAAAATTGTTCTAAGACGATATTTATTTTGTACAATCTATCGTTTGTAAAAAAAGCTTCTATAAGTAAATTAAGTTCTTCATCAAAGTAATTTCTTTAGAAGGATTTGTAGGAATTTAAGGAAACTAACCCTGGTGTCAAAATTACTAACCTGCATGACGACCTCAGAAATAGGTTAATGACCTGAGGGGGGGGGATATGTACCATAACTCACCAAGAAATCATCTTTATAATTAAACTAGCTTTTGCGTGCGACTTTGTCCGCTACTTCGTTTATATAGGTGAGTTAAAACGCGATATTACATAAGATATTCATTTTAATTGAAATTGAATTATTTGGATAAGGATTATATCATATTTATGAAAACACCTTCGCAAATGATGCATTATTTTAGAAATATTTTTTAGCAAAAAATATGTTATAGGGAGCTAGCTTAGAGTATCAATAGTAGTAGGTTCTATATACTCTAATGGAGCTAGCCTTAAAAGATAGAAATATGCTGTCGTTGACTTTTTTGTAGACCTTTAAAAGGGGAACAATACTCTCATACATGACTTTTCCGAAAATTGAACCGTTTACGCAGCGTACGCAGCGTAAACATTATTTATTGCTACTCCGCTTGTTTTGCTTGTAGTGTAATGATATATAGCTTTTAGTCTTCCTTGATAAATCAGCTATCTAACACTGAAAGATTTTTTCTAATCGAACCAGTAGTTCCTGAGATTAGTGCGTTCAAACAAACATACAAACAATCTCTTCAGCTTTATAAAATTAGTATAGATAACTGTTGAACTTCAACACACTTGGAATAGCGTATGTCTGATGCTTCCTATGATATTTAAACCAAACAACCTCACATCTCAAACTGTAGTCTAGACCAAAGGCTCAAACAAAGATATAATTAGTATTGTAGGCTAATTTATAAACACATGATTTCATGGAAGAATGACACATCAGAATAAGTGTGGATTAAAAAACCGAACACTCGAACTAAACATTGTGTTACGTGTGTTGTATTTCGTCACTCAATTGCTGGAATCGTTTATTCAATTAACCTGGGGCCATATACTTGCCTAGTGCAGCAAACACCGCGATCCATTGCCTTTCAACTGACAATTACTACTTTTAAAAAACTCGCTTTGGTTAATTTATAGTAAATTAAGATATCAAATACCTTAATTGACTCGACACTAATAATTTAATTAAATGTTATATTGATATTCATATATACGATTATATTATCTTATTAAATATGGAGAAACATTTGTTCCGTATAAATTATGATGAGAAATTGTTAAGTACCTACTATAAAATATAATTACGTCCTTATTCATATACATATATAAAACTATTGAATATTGTTTCTAAAGATTGCGTGCTTAAATAAAAACTAATCCATAAAAAGAAAATATAGTTCGTAACAATTGTCCATTTTAGGTGAAACAGCGTCGCAATTTACACACAAGGCTCTTTAATATTTCCCTGCGTAACTTCATTAAGTCGTTCGTTAGTATTTTTTGTCCCAATTCTTTGATGGCTGTGGCTTTTAACCCATAACACTAATAGCGTCAAAAAATGTAAAACGTAAATACAGGTGCTAAAAATGAAGTTATCAAGTTAATGAACTCGTTATGCTTGCCTTATTTGTCCATCATCCAATATGTATACAATAGGTATTAATTTCCCAACCAATTAGTGTCTAAAAGTTCCATTGAAATGCACATTGTTTTTTTAACGTCGTTATTGTATTCGAAATTTGCCGAGGCATTACTCATCGGGACACCGTAGCGATAAGAGACGAAATAACAGTTTCACTTATCACTCGTAATACCATCGTCGAACGTCGTTACCTTTTCACGTTTGAACCGATAAGTGAAGTTATGTTTTTACTCGGCCTCGCACCTGCTTCAAAAGTATAACAATAATAGATATGTAAGATAAATGTTACGGAGATAAATGGTGTCCATAAGCGACGAGCCTGCGCGATGAGTGTACACGAACAATGATTAAAAGTTCGATCGGCAGGTGCTGATGTGATATTTTGATTGAAAGCGCACGTGCCTGCCAGATGTACTGCTCTCTAAACTGTGCCATGTTTTTTTATCGACGCGCGAGATCTTTCGTTGCTCGAGAGTAAGTAACGTTACTCAATCAATGTCTATAATTATTACTGGGGCTTTGCCGATTCAGGTGCGGGCTATCGGAAATTATATTGACACCAATTGATGCATGCGTGTATATTGCTACTAAATTACTGTCAACACGCGTTAGTTTTAGTTAGGTTACACTTTTGAATTATGTATACAAAGTATGATTCCTACGTGGGGTAAAAAATTAGACCCCTAAACTACACAACGGCATGATGATTTGATGAATCATATTTTTTTCAGGTGACTTTACTCTCAAATAAGCACGTACAACTTTACCCTTCTATCAAACTACAGTTTCAGGACAAGGACACAGTAAAAATGTTAATAAACAGTAGGTAAGCAGTTTTCATGCTCTGCCCTCTAACAAGATAATCGCTCAGGATGGAGTGTTTTTGGAATAACTGGCGTTTCTCGTTTCACATTTGTTTTGAGAATTTATAAGTTTTATTTAATTCTCATTAGCTTTTTAACCGTAAGGATTACACAAAATATTTTTTATTGTGTCGGTTGTATATATCCAGAGAATTATACTTTTTTTAATGTTATCAATTGAATTATCCATTCTCATGGCGTAGATGTTTCTGAGATACTAATAATTATTAGTTGGATTATAATTACTACCTCCTGAATTAAGATGGAGTTTACCCTAACTCAGGATGCAATTAAGTATAATTTATATTAGTCCTGCTTAATTCTACTTTTGTAGTACATCAAAGTTATAAACACAATTGTAGGTACCTACAGATAAAAACTCAAGAAATAAATGTTTTTTAATTAACAAGAATCTCTTGAGTTGCACCAGATAACAAGAATCAGTTTGAGCACAACCTGAGAAACGGAACTTCGAAATATTGCCAGTAACAGTCATATAATTCAGTACTGAGTGTGGCATTTACAAATAAATTCCGCACCTAATTATTCTGGGCATGCGATCAAGCGCGCGAGTGCTCTCCAGTGCTACCGCCGCACGCCGTTACGCGCAAATAACCAACTTGTTCCTGTTTTTTTTATTCTTTTTTGGCGCGTGTCTTCGCGTTCCGTTATACGGAGCTCTCGCAGCGAAAGTTAGAAGCACCATTTTATACCAGTTTTTTTGAGAATAAACATATCTGTGATAACAGTGTTCGAACGCTGCACGGAAGCTCGATTCACGGGCGGTATCAAATGTTCAATGTGCATTACTTCAAATTCATCAAATTTAAAGTAACGTAGCAATCTTTAATTATTTAATGTAGCGTACAATTAATTAAAAAGGGATTGATGATTGTATGATGCAGATTGTACAATACAAGATGCAGTTTGAATATGTTGGTCAATAGTTTAATAATCCTATCAAAGTTAGGTACAACAAATACATGATTCTACATTCATTACACCAAAAAAGTTTCACTTTATTGGAAAAAAACAAAAACCTTTGCATATTTGTGAGGATTTTGAACGAATACTTTCGATTTATTTTATTCGACGAATCATTTTTCGAAATGGAATAGTGAACCCATAGAAAACACCCAGACTAATACAAACAGACATGTTCATGCACACTAATGTTTGTGCAGCCCCAGGATCAAACCCTCGGTGTAGTAGATGTTTCAACCATTACACCAAATGGGTCATTGAATTCTGTAGGTATTTTGGAATGAGACGTTGGAAAATATGGGGGGAAGAGTGAGAGAGCCCTGCTTTGGAATTTGGCACAGACAGTCTCACAAAATACCGGGATGAAAAACACAAAAAACGAGTGAATGATTTTCATTTAATAAGCCAATGAGGTTGTTTGAATCATAAACTGTCTAGTCAGAGACCATCTACATACCCAATCAAAAATTAACTATAATTATTCATCTGTGTAACCAAGAATATATACAAGACAAACCTTACAGAACCTGTTGTAAGTTGGGCAATGTGATGATAGCGTGTTTTGTATAATATTTAGTGTATATAATATAGTTTATTATATTAACTCTCATTAAATCATATTATTTATCTTTGTTACATATTTCCCTTCTAAACATCATAAAATCCGCAGGTGAGTATTCATTTTTTGACGACCCATTTGGTGTTGCGGTTGGGAGGTCGGCTGCAACACTTAGGGTTCCGGGTTCGATCCCGGGCAGTACAAACATTTGTGTGCATAAACATGTCTGTTTGTAATGGTTTGGGTGTTTTCTATGTATAATATATATGTATTTACAATAAAAAAAAAATTAAGTATGTTTATCCGGTGTTTAGTACTCATAATACAGGCTTTACGCTTAACTTGGGGCTAAATGGCGCTGTGTGAATGTCAGAAGATAAAAAAAAATAACTATAAAAAACCAACTCAACACACCTTAAACAGCTAAACGCTAACGTAAAATCGTTTAACCAAAAAACCCGTTGAACCCTCTAAGCAAACACAACTAGCGTGAGGTTAAATCACGACGGCAAACTACGGCAGCCGGTGCCAAGCCGTCTGCCACCCACGAGCGCGTCCTGGTTTGACTCACCAATTCACATCTCATGTACGTAATTAGTCAATTAGCACGCACGCACCGCTCAAATGCTCAATTAGATCAACGACCGACGGGAATAGCTGAGGAGATTACGCTCCTCCTGTTGGATTCAATGAAGCCCAGGATAATGTTATCCGTAATTGACAGTTAACATTGTCTAGATGCACGGGAAGCTGTCGCATGACACTGTCGATATGTCTCCACATTGAGGCTTGTACAGACAAAACGTAATAACGTCAATGATATTCTGTATATTAAGGTAGATACGCCCCCCGTGCCTCAAAAACGAACCGCCAAAGTGAATACAGTTGTGATACAGGTGTGATTTTTAAATTATTATTTTACCATATAAGTGATTTTTGATTGTAATTCAGCAAATAAGTCGCCTGAAAAACAGGTTTTTTAGTTCAGGCATTATGTGATTTTTGCCAACCTTTGTGAATTTTGAGCTTTTATATACATTTATTACTATTTAATGAAATAAATAATAATTGATTTGAAAAAAAAAATTGAAAAAGTCGTAGGCTCTTTGTTAAGGTAAATGAACGCTCATTCGAAATATGTGTATGTGTGCTGTCGCTACATTCAGTTGTTTTGTGAACATATCACGTCACTACGAGTAACAATCTATTCTTTTTACATCATTGAATGAAGTCTGAACGTTTTATATTAATTATGTGTAATGGTCGAGACATCGCCTGCTACACCAGGAGTTCCAGGTTCGATCCCCGGGCAACACAAACATCTGTGTGCGTGAACATGTTTGTTTGTATTGGTCCGGTTGTTTTCTATGTATTTCCAAAAATTTATTGTAATATTATTTGTAATAGTTGTATTTAATATGTATTTCCATATTACAGGCTAAATGCTTAGTTTGGGACTAGATGGCACTGTGTGAATTTCGGCCGACATTTATTTATTTATTAACAAGCCAAATGTAATGTGAGAGTACCTGTGTTTATGTCTAGATGATCACGCTCCAAAAATTAAATTTCAATGACTCAAGTTTCATTTATTTTACACAGTCCAACACAAAGAAATGCTCCTTTCTAACCTTGCAACTTCACTCAATCTTCTAAGATAATGTTTTATTACAAAATAGATAAGGCGTACAAAATAAGCAGATGCTTTCGAGTTTGTTTACGGAAAGAAAGGCAATTACTGCACAATTATGTCACATTAACAGCCATATTATTTCTTGTTGTCTTTATATACTTCAGTATATATACATTTCCTTTGATACAAAACAAATAATTAAATGATAAATTATAAAGTCGTTAAATACTGATTTTCTCAGAAAAGAGTTCAGGTCATTTGGACCGTTCACAACAGTTTGATAAAATAGGATAACAAACTACGGAATATCCAATATATTATATTAAATAATGTTTGTATAAGTTTCCAGTTTGATCTACTTGACAATCGTAAATATCCTCTCGGTAGCAAGAATAGGATGTAGAGTTAATTAAACATTATATTTGAATTTCCAAAGCAAATGCGAGATTCGATATTATCAATTTGCTTTTGAGAACATCGTGAAAAAGCTTAAGCAAGAAATTATTTACCATTGAAGCAACTAAATAAAGCTGTTAAAAGCCATGCAAATTTTACCCTTGCATGGTTAAAGGTATCAATAATAATGATCGTCGTATTTCGGGCTAAATTATTAGATATATGCAGTGTAGTTAGCAGAAATATAATAAGTTAGTGTTATACAAGACGTTTGGCGCATGGACCGATAGGATTTTATGGAGTGTCCGGGGGTCTTACGCTACTTTTTCCCGGTAGAGGCAATGTCTTAAGTTTTGTTTCAGTTTTTCAAGCTTTCGGAATTTGAAAGGGCTTAATTTTTTCACTGATATGAATCATATAAGAAAACATTTGTTTAGAATAAGAATACATTACAGAACACAAGGACAAATCATCTTGCGGTATTGCAACAAATAAAGGTTATGACAATTTAAAGGCATGAATTTGGGTATTTCAAGAAAATAATATAAAAAATCATATCTCAACTACCGGGAAACTTTATATATTGTGACAAAAAATCCTGTCGGACTATGCGCCAATCAACCTGAATATACATATACCTACTTACACTGATTTAGTACAAAAAGTGGCTACGGCTCAAAGTGCGACATTAATTTTAATGAGCAAAAAGATACCGTGATTTATTGAATTAAATTCTTATCTATCTCTGAGGATTTTACTTCATTTACTTGTGATTTTAATGTGGCAATCGTGGAGACATCCATATTAATATCAAATTTTCCACCATCTTTAGTAAAATGGATTATAGATAACCAAAAAGTGGCTGAGATTGTTTTGCCCCTTTAGGGAAGGTCTATGTCGAAGAATGAATGATGCTTGGGACAAAATATAGACGTCGGCGTTGGTTTGTGAGTTTTTTTTGTATTATTTGTATATATTTACAAAATTTTATGTATGTTTATATTCCCTTGTTAAGTATCCATACTATCAAATGGGCACTATATAAAGTTAAGTGGAAAATATGGTTTATTAGATACAATACTTAGAGCTTTTGAGTAGGTTAAAATTGAAATTCTTTAAACAACAACTTATTTTTCGTCTGTCTGTCGAATCCAATCCTTTTTTATACATAAATTGCTTACTCAGGTAAGTATATAAAAAATTTTTCGACTTAATTCTCTGAGCCAATTATGGTATTATAAGTAACCGTAACACGAACCTCTCTACGAATTGCTAAAAACGATGCTTGTATTACTGTTTAATAGTGCGTGAAACGTAAGATGAGTCATATGCTCATGGCTATAAAGTTTAATTTCCCACATAAGATAGGTCAGTGCAAGTGCATGCCTCCTGTTGCATCGTGTGCACAACGTAGTGTCGTATTGAAGGTCGCGGATTCCGGAAGATCTGATACGAAGTACGGGGATACCTGATGCTAATGGACCGAATTATGTTTGACCGTGAAATTCGTTTATCGATAAGGTTGAGAATCCTTTGCACGTCATTGCATTACGTGGAACGATTTAGCTTGCATGCCCATTGTATATTTAAAATGGCAATATATATTTTTAAACTTTAAATAAGATTAACCAGAGTTTGACAACGCCTTGTCTGGTGTTAACATTGACGATGTCTAGGAAGAAACACTGACCTAGTTAACATCTATATACTTTCGACTTGAAAACAACCAAATAACTTTGGGAAACAAATGCCGGCAGTGAATTTCACAGCTTTGCTTTGTTTGAATTGAGATCTCTTACGTAAATTACCATTTACGTGAGAGAACTCAATTTACCGATTAGGTTGAAGTGGTAGTGGTTCATTTTTTCTGGAGTAGTTACTTGGCCCGATGGACCAACGACGATGCGTAAGATTATTGATGGAGGACAGTGGATAAGGCGAAGGACCGGATTATCTGATGCAAAAACCTATGTCCAGCAAAGGACAGGGGATATGTAGGTTGAAAAGTGAGACAGAAAGATGATTATTATTATTTTAAACATAAAAGATTTTCCTTAGTGTTGTTTATGCAAATACCACTGAACATCCCCCATAATGTGCCAGATACCGCGGTCCTCCACAATTCTCGTCCAGTCTCTACCAGGGACTTTTCGCATTCGCAATTTATACCTCTCTAGGTTAAACTGATGTTGCCGGCCTCTTAAACTTGTATTGTAAGTTGTTAAAATACTTCCTAATTTAGTAACATCGTAAACCATCAAGCTATATAAGATATAAAAGATTTGCGATAGTTATTTCACTATACATCATCAGCTCATTAAACGTCCCCACCGAGGGGCACGAGCCTACCCGTATAGGGTGATTAGGCCTTAGTCGTCCACGCGGCCCAGTGCGGATTGAACGACTTCACACACAACCTTCGAATCTCTTCGCAGGCGTGCATGAAGGTTTCCTCACGATGTTTTCCTTCACCGTATGAGCGTCGGATAACGTACATATATTTTCGAAATTCGAAAATACATTGGTACGTGTCGGGATTTGAACCACAGCCCTCCCGGTAGGAAGGCGACAGTCCACACCACTGAGCCACCGACGCTCTTATAGATAAAAAATATCGTATATAATATCATCTTGCCTTGGTACGTGGACACTTTAGGTATGGCGGCGTCAGTGGTTATAAAATAGTAAAATTACTACATAACTGTGACGTTCACATTTTCTCACAAATAAGTAACTTCACCGGCATATATTTGATTGCATAAACGACAATCGTCCACTAGGTGGGCTGACTGCTAGATTACTAGCTTTTGACATAAAAAATGTGTTTTTAAAAGTTATTTAGCTAAACCAAAGACCTGTACCTACCGTAATATTAAGTTAACATTAAAATTATTGTAGATGTACTGAACTAATAAAGTAATCTTACCAGAATGTTTCAGAGATAGTAGTATAAGTCATTAACGGTGATTGCATTCTTGAAGTAATTGAACATGTCTTTCTAAGGTTGTTGAAAGTCTTTGACCTGCAGTCGCACGTTGTTTCATATAAGAAGATACACATTGCAGTTTAAACAATAGATAAAGGGCACAGTGTTTTATTTTTAATTTACGTTATCCAAAATGTAGTTCAGTGTCACTTGATATACCTACCTATAATATATAATATCCTGGAGTACCTTATGCTTTAAGTGAGGTAGGAATCTGGGCAAACACAGTACATGCAGTTAAAATACTGGATTTCGTAACATTTTTCTATCACAAATTCTCTACCTTATTGTAAACGGCTCGAGGGAGAAACGGTTAGTGTGTCAGATTTACGATAGTGGAAGTCAAGCACCGAAAACTACTCCCTCCTTACTTTAGACGGCACGCTAAGCTGATGATGCCGGTTACTATCTTAGTTATCTTACAAAATAATATAACAAAAGCGAAAAAAGTAAATAATGGTACAAATATAGAGTCAAGCGTTAACCATAGAGTTAAACTCAGCATTTTTGACATAAGGTATTTATATTTTATTACAAAAGGCCAAAAGTTAAATAATTTAATATAATTCGAGCAATAAAGTGTATAGTTGTTTGACAACTTTATATTTAAGCGGCGATGCGCTAAGGATTTTTTTTATTATTTATTACTAGTAACTATCAGCTTATGACTTGGGTGAAACTAAGGATTCAAAGGAGTTCTTACCCTATACCTTTCGGGACTTATGCCAACCTTAACCATGGTACATACTTATTACGCAAAAAAATGTTATGGGTATTTTCTATGTATAATATGTATTTACAAAAAATAGATATCCACTGACATTCCCACATCGCCATCTAGCCCCAAGTTAAGCATGAAGCCTGTATAAAGGGTACTAAATAACGGTTAAACATACTTATATACATTTTTTTTGTAAATACATACATATTATACATAGAAAATACCGAGCCCATTACAAACAGACATGTTCATGCACACAAATGTTTTTACCGCCCGGGGATCGAACCCGAAACCCTTGGTGTTGCAGTCGACGTCTCAACCGCAACAACAAATGGGTCGTCTAAGATGCTATTCATATGATATAATATATGTATGTATCTTTGATAAAGAAAGGTAAGGTGATGATGATAAGGAAAGGTAAGATAGGTGATGTACATATGACAATCTAATAGTCAAATTAAAAAAATAACTATCTTCAGGTCCAACGACTGTAATGACTACAACAAACAAAAATTCTAAGAAGAAGCCTCATTTAAACAAAAACCTTGAATATCTTGTTATGCAAAAATATAATATCACCGACGAAAATAACACTTTGCATGCTACCCATATATAGTGAAAATATGATTTTAAATACCTTTAACACACATCGACACTATGTGCATAAGAAGCACAATAATTTTAACGTTTTATTATTTTTTTTATTTATATTAGCAATTTTACGTATGGGGAGTAATAAAATATAAGTTCTATCGATAATTTATAAAATTTAATTTCCTACCATCTTTCTTTATATCATAAACACTACTTATTAACATCGCCAATTATCATCGTGGAAACACTTGGAAAAATATATAAAACCAAGACATTTACAAAAAAAAGACATATCAAGAAAAGTTTTATTTCATTAAACCGGATAAATTATACGAGGGAAAACCATTAACATATTCATTTCGTTTATGTATCACTAAACATAATTTGACATCAAAATTTTAATAATTAAAGAATAACGGTGACTCAAACTAGCAATTTAGGGTGTTTGACACATGGAACGATATGATTTTTTGAGGGGTTGGGAAGACGTTACGTCTACCGGGGATAACTCGCTAGTTTTCCCCGGTAGACGTAATGTCTTAAGTTTCATGGTAGTTAAGATATGACTTTGTTATTATTTGCTTTTATTGCTTTATACCCAAATTCATGCCTTTAAAATGCCTATAAAAGTGAAAACATGATTCCTTATAAAATATGCATAAAGGTCATACCTATAGGGAAGTACTTGATCATCGACTCTACGTTCTTGAACACGTAGTCACTAACATAATTACAGGAATTAATTGGGTACCGTAGAAACGTTTGAACCGTTTAGGAGTAATAATAATAGTAACAAAAAATTGAAACACAATACCTAAATGTAATTAAGGTACTTAATTATTAATGTCATCAGCCTATGACGTCCTACAGGGCACAGGCCTTTCCACCAAGCATAGCTATGAAGACATCTAACAAATATAAATATTATAATTATAAATGCTTGAGATTAAATAACCTTGGAGTCTTGCTAATACAAAGTGTGTCAAAATTTGGCTTATTTTTTTATGGAAAAACACAAAATTTTAAGACATTTCGCGCGCATCTATCTACAGAGCCATAGATTATTTTAGGAAAAATACCTAAAAAAGAGAATGGCTTGTGTTGTAAAGTGCTGCAAAACCGCAGTAAACAAAGGAAAAAAATCCAGAAATCATATCATATTTATTTTAATTATTTTTAATTTAATACACTAAAATCAGTACATTTTTTTTTGACAAAATGACATCATCGACTGCAGCTGTCACTTCGCGGACACATTTTTGTATTAATGACAGTCCTTCCATATTATTTTAAACGTCCATGCTCGGTTTATATCAATGATATTCTGTATTTATAAAGGTAGGTATGCCATCCGTGCCTCAAAAACGAGCCGCCGAATAGAGTACCTACAGTTTGTACTCTTTTGTTTAGGGAAATGTGTTCGAAATTCGAAGTATGTGTGCTGTCACTGCATTCGGAACACTTTTTTCGATTGTTTTGTGAGCATATGACAAATCCATACTTTTTTAACATCATTGGTTTATATTTATTATGAGGCTAAGTCATCATTTTTACCGCAGTTTTATTTAATGTAATGAATCCCTCAGCACGTGCCGCCAAATGTTCACATTTGACTTAATAATATTAATGTGAAATGTGTTTAACCAGCTTTAGAGACTATGTTCTATGGACCAAACGGTGGCTATGAGACCGGTTCTCATTAAGTGGGATTTACACGGGTAATCAAATGGTATTAATATATGTATCATGTCAACTTGTGTATATGTCACCGAAAATTAATAAGAATCGCAAATTGATTAATTTTTAATTTTCATAGGACTCTACACTAGAGATAAATTGTAATATTTTACGCCTACATTTTCTAAAAGTATGTATATAATTAAACGCTCTTTCACAGAAGAGCGTTTAGTTTCAAAATGCGGTAAATAACACTGCTCTATGATTGGTCGATGATGAAACTGGCAATGCTCGTGTCCAGAGACTTAGGTTCAATCAGACTTGTCGAACTATGTATTAATTTAGAAGTTTTGATTTTCCCAGTGCATTTTACTTCAAATATTATATATGTTATTTTACATTGGAGCGAAATATATTGCATGCATTTTTTCCTATTTTACCGAATTGCAAGAAATATTGGCGTGTATCGCATTATATGACGTTACGTGTAAATCCCAATTAATACACACACTAGTCACTAACAGCTGAAGCTTGACAACCAAAATCTATTGACCCAGCTACAAGACGAATCGCTTAAAGGGTGATATTCGAGTGACGTCAGTGTACCAATGGTTAAACTTATGGAATTATTATATTTTTTCATAATCTAATACCAATCCAGAAATAAATGTTTGTCATATAAAAGATCTTAACGTATTATTTCTTTTCGCCAATATGAATACGTTATCGCAGTGTAAAACTTGTTTTTTATGTTCTGTGACCTAAATGAATATTTAATTGATAATGGCCTCTTAGAATTGGCCATTTTATATCGTATGATAGTTACCAACACAGAAATAAAGAAACCCACGTGGTTGCTATTCGTAATTAAATAGTTATTTCTCGTATATAAAAACATATGATAATGTTATAAAAACAGATATACTTAAGAGAGAGAAATATTTATCATATAACTTACTTGTATTTCACATGCGATCTTAGCACGTGCTCAAGTAAACTAGTTTTTTATTGACGAAAATCATATAAAAGTAAAGTACCTACCTAAACTTTAAAAATTCAGGCATTTAGCTAAAGGGATTCAAAGTTTCGAAATAAATGTGTTTCGACTGACACACGACGATTTCGAAAACCACGTTTTTAGACAACGTGGTCGGAGGAAAATGTCATTTATATATTGTACTAAATTTTTATGCAGAAGTAAAAAAGGGACATAGGTACCTTGTATTTGAAAAAAAAATAAAAATTAAGCCAAAAAGGTCATAACATATTTTACAAATTTAGTGTACATTAACCTCTATAATTCCACCCATTAGGATTATGGCCCTATCTCCCCATTGTCATGCTTTGTGAGATGTGCTCTGCAATGATCATAAGGCTGGTTGTTTGATACTCGTATAAAATTCTATTTTCAAAGAAAAAACTAACCTGCTCTTTACATCCTAAGCTATGTTAATGATGTGTTAAATGTAGATAATAGATAGCTACGAAAATATAAAAATTACACCTTGCTTCCCGATAAGCCGATCCTGATTAACTTGACAATACTATTTATAATACACAAGCTAATCTAATAGTAAAGTAGTACTAAAATACAACTCAAAAATATGATAACTAATGACAAAATTCGACGTTTTGCTAAGCACACATTGTCATTGCTAAAATAGTTTATAACAATCACTTACAATAAATTGAGGAAACATAGATTCATTGCCCGACATTGAATAAAACCATTACTTGGTTTAGAGTTTGAAATAATTATTAGCAGCTAGCCTTGAAGTCTCTTCCTTTAAAAAAACTTTTGTTTTACGTAACGTTATTTTAATATATCAATCTTAGTACCTACAACACCAACAATCTTATTGCTTTAATAATGCTCAAAATGATTCGAGTGATCTCAATTTTATAAAGGCTTAAGTAACTTATTTGAACAAAGATATTAGAACACAATTCTTTTTCACAATTATTTTATGACTTTGTAGCTGTGCCCTGCGGGATTAACGTTGATGTAAAATATTTTCCAATAGTAAAACGTAGTAGTAGCTTATGTATTAATCTAGTATGTTAGGTAACTCCATATTTTATTAAAATCGCTTTGACGCAAAGAAATAACAAATATACACACACGCTCACAAACTATAATATAAAAGTGATCACAGAAATCACGTTTTCGATTCCACTGATTCTAGATTTATCACGTTTTAGAAATAATAGAATTCCAGCGGTGGTGATGGCAACGTTCAGTGTCGTTATTGGCAAGAGATATCCTGCATACTTTAACGGGAAAGAAAGAAAGAAATTTATTTTTCAAAATATGTGTCATAACATAACATATAACATGAATGCTCATCTTAAATAGTAATTGGGTACCAACATGTTTTGCCAACAATGGCGTGTAAAATATTAATATAGGAACAATGTCAATTTTTAAGAATTAAAAAGGGTAACAGTTGTTAATATACCTTAGCACTAAAAGAGCTGGGCATAGACAATTTTGGTCCTTCTAACCGTATATTAGTAATGGGAGTCGTGATTGTTATGTGTAATGAAACGCAATGACTCTTAACGCAGTTTCAATAAAGTGCTATATTTTAACCACTAATAACAGTGAGCGAGCATGCAGGGCTACGATACGCTTGCCAAGAGAGTTCTCGACTCCAGAATTCGTCTACTCCAAACCATTCGCCTTAGTCTGTCGGGTTATGTCAATTACCATATTTCTTTAAACAAACATTTATGATTTTATCCTAAAAGATATCCCAAGCATATTGCCTATGTGTAACTTATAAACTAATGACGCAGTCAGGGCTCATGTCTTAGCTGCGTTTACTATTTTAAATATATAATAACCATAGACTTATAAAAAATACCAGACAGTGTCACTAAATATAAGATGTGTACTCGAAATTACAGATGCTGTCTATGACTGAATTAATTTAGGGTTACCAGGCTACTATACCTTTATTTCCCCTAAAATAAAACATAAAATACATATTTTAATCTTTTAAATTTAATGAGCCCATGTACAAAAAAAATAGAAACAAATAACGAACAGAAGGTTAAATCTAAAGTTGGAGTACAATTTTGGGAGTCCCATTATTTTCACTAAAACTTACAACGAGTTATTCATTAATACATATTTTACCTTTTGAGGCAGTTAATGCTTAGTGCAACACGTCGATATCCTCTTTTAGTTAAATGTCTGTGTTTATTTGTCATCGATGCCATTTCATTATTATTTCTATCCATTTATTTCTCTGTATTGTGTTGTTTTCGGAAATCTAGTAAAGACAGTAAAATAAATGATTTCCTAAATAAGTTTTTTAAAAATTATAATTTCCCATATTTTGGGTAATTTGCTTATACGATAGCAACACTGCACTTTTGACGAACAAATTTCTGATATT
Source organism: Leucinodes orbonalis (assembly GCA_019425675.1). Classification (NCBI taxonomy): domain Eukaryota; kingdom Metazoa; phylum Arthropoda; class Insecta; order Lepidoptera; family Crambidae; genus Leucinodes; species Leucinodes orbonalis. The sequence goes on along the minus strand of PQWD01002175.1, from coordinate 168,210 downwards.
ATTTGTATATCGATTTTCATGTTTTCAACTAAAAATATGTAATTAAATTCTTAATTTACGGATAAAAAGTAATTCCTAGACTTTTTTCCTTTTGGTCATTGCGGTTTATACACCAATTCATAACACAAGCCATTTTTTTGAAAAACCAAAAAATGGCACGTCAAGTCTTAATATTTTGACGTTTTCCATACAAATCCGGCCAGATTTTCACACACTTTTATGTTAGCGAGACTACGTCCGGTATTTTTTATACGTCCATGATAATAACAAATAAATATATCCACTAACATTGACACAGCGCCATCTAGACTCAAGTTAAACGTGAAGTTTGTATGGAGTATGGATACTAAACAACGGATAAACATACGTACATACTTTTTTTTGGAAAATAGAGAACACCCTGACTAATGCAAGAGATAATAATTCATGCACACAAAAGTTTGTTCTGCCCGGAAATCGATCCCGGAACCTTTGATGTAATAGCAGAACGTCACAACCATTACATCAAACGGGTCAAATAAATATATTGTATAAGTCTAACAGCCGCAGACGGATAAGTAAAGTTTTTTAATGATACCAATTTTTGGTTACATTAGTGTTGTATGTGGGTATTATATCGTCAACCTATAAAGTCCCACATCTCACTATAGCCATGCTGTGTACCCTGTGGCGTGCACTCCACATGCAAATAAGCAGTGCATACCTTGTGCATCCAGACAACCCGGAAAACCCCCAACATGTTAAATGATTCCCACTTATTCGCCTATTTTCCTCTACAGGTTTGAAACTATAGGTGATCTACTGTTGTCGACAGCACTCAATTTGGTAAAAATGTAAATTATTTATTGTTTTACAGTATGTGTCATTATCGTACAGTGGGTTGTTATAACTAGTAATTGGTTTGAAAACAACTAAAGATCATTATCATCGTATCATAAGTTGGTACACAGATAAATATGAGACCAGTAGCCATTACCATTTATCCAAGTATCAAAGCGGGTAACCCCTCTTGAAATAGGCGGCGTCAGTGGAACCATTGGAGCATGCCGACGGCCTTCTAACTCTTCGCGCTCCGCTGCCCTCCAATCCACTGCGTTGTTATTCACTTTTGCATCGTGTTTTACATTATTTAAAATTATTTAAAAGTACCTAGTCCATCTACAAATTGAACATCAGAAGTCCCATCTAAGCACTATGTTTACGTATTCGACACATTGTTGTGCCAAATAATACAGATTTGTTAGCTAGAAGGGATATATTTAAAGGCAGTTTAAAGTTAAAGACTCAATTGAATAAATGGATTAACTAAATAAAAAAAAATTTAGACATGTTAAGAAACTAACATCAGGGAATTCAGTCTCAACTGTATTTGGCATATCCCTATAAACGCTCAACTACGCGTTATTTTCCAGCTGCCACAGTTGCAGCATGTGTTTAAAATTTGAATTTATAGATTCTTTTTCTTTTTTTAGGAAATGCTATGCATGTCGTGGCAGCCTGTAATTAAAACATCACTTTAGCACTAAATTTAGATTTATGTAACCAAACTTGTAAATTCAGTGATTGTTTTGTTGGTTGTCCTTAATAAATAAATAAAATAAAAAATAAAATAAAATTAATATCCAGCAGTTAAGATAATAATCATTAACAACATCCTATAACGGCCCACTGCGGGGCACATGCATCCCGGGAAGTATAGCTATAGAAGGTAGTATAGTATGGAGAGATTGGGTGTTAACCCACCACGCAGGCCAAATGCGGATTGATTGCTGTTAACGACTACCATCCCAAGATTGTAGCCAGTACTAATGGATTAACGTCTCCTCCGAAGCCTTGAATCATCTGTGTTTTCAGACAATCGGTGATTTAGCCTGGAATATCCTAACCAAACTAGGAAAAATCGCATAAAGTGACGTTTCCCCGCAGGATAAGTCTCCACGATCTCCGGGTCAGGCAGCGAGCTGAGCCCACTAGACTGCGGAGACAGCTCCGTATATTATGAATATTCGATGAAGGCGGAAAGGTTCTTGAGAAGCGTCTACGTAACAGGAAACGAAGCATAGGCCGTCCCCCAGCCAGATGGACGCATGACCTGGTTAGGGTGGCAGGTAGCAGATGGATGTCAACTGCTAGGGATCGGCTCGCGTGGAAATCATTAGGGAAGGTCTTCGTTTAGCAGTGGACGTATTAGACTGTAATGATGATGATGATTATATTTGATACTAATAAGTACTTTTTACTAAGCCCTATTATTATTTCATTGACCAAAACTCTACAATAGTACCTACCTAATGAAACAATTTTATTGTTATTAAATTCTATATTCACTAAATCATTAGCTTACTAAATTTGTCCACAAATAAACAAGTAGATGGTAGAAGTTGAGTGGGAAAAACAGAGGAATTGCCAACTACACTAGTTGACGCTGGATGAGGATAATAGATCAAAGTCCAATCACTTATCTTCATCGGTAAATTACGAATACGCGTATGAGGAGTATTTGATAATTAATTAAATAATTATGAAAACTCTTTCAAGTTTCTTTGTTTCTATAGATATGTAGGTACAACTGACACTACATCAGATATAATTATGGCGGTGATAATAATAGTTAGTCTTCCTCTTTATTTTTTCATAATTATGGAGCTGTTTATGTATTGTCCCTTAAGGTACATAATATATGCAACTTATATACCTTTAAAGGGACAATACATCAACCAGCCTTTCATAGTCTGAATAAACGCATGCGTTTTTTAAAGAGAGCTTAATATCCCGTTCTAAAGAAATCTGCATTCATGCTCTAGCGTCAAATCTCTAAAAGTTTATTTTAGTAATATGGACCAGTTTTTGTAACATTGAGTGAACGGAATGGTCAATACGTTCACCTGGTAACTGATACGTCTGACCATAGCAGATGAAGTATTATAGGTAATTAATAATAGGAGGTAGTCATTATTTTCCACCCACCCTGCGCCCGTCATCCGAAACGACAGATGTAAAGTATCTCTTACGGTAATTTTAATAACTACAGTGCTCGTTCCTAAACACTAAAGTGCAAAACACTCCTATTTTACGGGACAATATTTGGCACCGAGTCTACCATCTAGTAAATTCTTCCTCTTTTCAAGCTAGAGTACCAATGACCTTAAGCTGACCAAAACAACTCAAGGAGTTCAAATAAATGGCTTGTTTACTCAGAGTTAAGTATCGATAGACGCCACCACGCAAATGGTCGGAGGACCTGATTAAGGTTGCCAGAAAGCGCTGGGTGCAAGTCAGCTTAGATCGGTACATATGAAAACATTAGAGGAGGCCATCTCCACAGTGGACGTCAAAGGCTGAAATAATGATGTATCAAGACGTTGATACAGCGCCATCTAGTCTTTTGATTCACGTATATTAATGATGAGGCATGATGCAGGTTAGGGACAAAAGACTGAGAGAATGGGCGGCAGCGCTCTCTCATTTAATCTTATCGGTTAAAGATACTTACTGCTAAGCGTGGACATTATGGCAAAACATTTTACTATTGTGGGCTCTAAGTATTAAGTGACATTAAATGGATAAAGCTGGGCAGGGTCCTGAATTTCCTGAAAAGTTCCCATCTGTTAGACGAATCCTAAAAGGGGAGATCCTTTGTGACTAAAAAAGATCTTATAGGTCGAAATAATATGATAATAAAAGGCCCTTAGTCTAGTAATGTATTTTGAAGGCTGGATACCTTTCGAGACTGAATTCAATCTCGCCGCCTTGTGGCACACTCTGCCAAAAACGAATATACTCTAGCCATCTAACAACAGTCATTAGAGTTGCAGATACTTTCATCAACATATTGGCAAGAAACAAAATAAATTGGGCATTGCAACACAAATTTTTAAATTCACGGTAAAATTCAAATTATGACCATAGGCTAATATTGTATTCTCACGGTTAGTATATTCCAAAAAAACCGCTGCTTTCAGTAAGTAGATTAAACAGTCTGCAAAGTCAGTAGGTACTGCCATGATGAGGATAGCAGACCTTTCCTTGTTTGTTTGTTTAGTAACAGTAATTCGTTATTGTTAGTATTATAAATAGGTTATAGCTTTGATTTTCCTGTACGACTTATTTCAAGAGAAGCTTACCGACTACCATAGATACTACGGATGAATTTCACTCTTCTAATATTTACTAGTGGCCACGAGTTACTATATTGCACATTTTCTTTATGCACTTGTCCAATTGCATCTATACGATAATTTATTATTGTATATATTCACGTCAGCAAAGTTGATAAGAGCTTCACCGAAAACGTCATCGGTTATCACCAGACAGTGATTTAATTGGAACAAGGTAATAATTTACATATGCATCTACTTACATATTACAATATTATTATCGTAAACGACACACAGTCCGATTTCTCGGTATCGTTTCTTGTTTGTAAGTTGTCTAATAATGAAACCACTTAGGGAGCCTTTAAGTATTTAAATTCATCTCCTTCTTGATGAGATAGGTACATGTGATGCAAAACATTCATTCCTTACTTACCATAGTATTCATATCGTTCCATGTTTTACAATAGAGTTGACGCGATAAGGTACTTTTGGGTAGTGCTGTTAATTTTGTTAGAAAAAGGGGGACATACGTAGGTCATCGCACGTAGTGCAGGATGGAGAGCGCGGGCGGCGGCTCCGGCGCGTAGTCCGCTGCCAGGTCGCGGGCACTACTCAAGCTCGGGCCACGGGCGCTGATCGAAAGTTCAACGCGAGATCGAGCGCGCATATGTAAATATCGGCACATTTACAAGCGAAAGGGTTCACCAGAGCGGCGCACTAACGCAGCGTTGCGCGGGAACCAGTCAGGTGAGATTCCTACGGCGTCCGATAGAAAAATGTCGAACAAGCATCGGGTCCATCACTCCGCGGGTGTGTGGTACGCAACGCGGTCGCCGCTCGACTGCCGCACTCCTCTCACCGCCACACTCTGGTATATTTATCGCTTAATTATTGAACTCGTCGGTGTAACAATTATGAAGCTTGGCGAGTGTCAGGCGGAGGGTGCGCGGCGCTGGTTCGTCTGCGCTCGCGCGTTGCGTCACAGCGGCCACCGTCCGCGCGCCACCGCGCAGCCTTCAGATTTTATCTCACCAGCCGACACGTACCTCACCTGTTATTCATTTTATACACATTAACCTCCAACTTACATCACACATCGATATCTTCCTGTCTTCTGTTTCCGCGGTAGGTTATCGTCATAATTACTGCAAGGAGCAAAACTATTTTCTAGTTAGCTATAACATTGCCTATGTTGGTACTTGTAAATGCATGGATAGTACCAAGAAGTAATTTATGATTATAATTGAAACTATATACTTAATAGTAAAGAGAATATGCCGGCTGAAGGTACTATCAGGAAATCATTAAACTACTCACCTGCTTATAAAATCCGTATTGCAACGTCATATCATTTTGAAAAATAGATTCAATGATAAAGTACAAAAAAATGTATTTTATAACCGTAGTACCTACTGATACAATTATTTTGGATGACCACCCTTCATTATTAAGTTGTGTACATGATACATGGCAATGGTAATGGAAAAAATAATTTTGTGATTCAGCTAGGAAATTAAGTATTCTCAAAAATTATATAAATGAAATGTGTTTAAAAATGCTATGATCACTCATTTAAGAATATACTTAATTAATATATATTTTCATTTAATGATAACATCATGATTCTATAGGTAACTTTATATACTTATATTCTTTGAAAGAATGGCTGCATAGTACAAAACATCTGACTCTAACTTTTCGTTCATCAAAAAAAAGTTTCAGCAGACACTTGACAGTGACAGCAAGAAACTTCATTCATCTATACAAATCATAACTTAAATTAGAATGTTTTTTCAATATGTTTAGTGCGTAAATCCTGTTTTAACCTTTCGGTGTGCTTCAATATCGACAAAATGTACGCTAGAATCAAATAAGGTATATGACCGAAGACATTTTTCAATAAAATTTCATTGTTTTTATTTGTTGAGTTCGTGTTTACTTGTTCGAAACTTCCGATTTGATAAAAAATTTCTATGTAAAACTCCAGAAGCACCTTTGGTTCCAGTAGCTGTATCTGTGCTGGGGTACTTTGTAGATATTTGAGTTCAGCCGAAATATCCACAGCATTGAGGCCTTTTATTTCAGTGTCCACCCAGATCTTTTCGGAAAATATCCAGAACAAAGAGTAAGTTTTACTAACGCAAAAGGCTAATTATACTTCTGATATTTCATTACTAAGTAAATTGCTTTACTTTTAGAAAGTAAATGAAAACTCACTGCAACAATTAAGTGCCTTATTAGAAGCACAACAATCTAGTCGAAGAATGTCTATTCCTCCACTGTCGTTTTTCTTAAAAAAAAGATATGCCTGAAGGTAAGGTCTAATATTTCTATGACCAGTTTGTTATAAGTTAGAATTGATATAATGACAATAGAATAGATGTTTAAAAAATATATGGATGGAGTCTCACTGTGCCAAAACTCGGCCTGTTTTTTGTATAACAAGCAACCATTATTAAAACATTTGGTTAGCAGAGTCTAGAAAAATTACTGAAAAAATATGGCTTCTGTAGTAAAATGATGCACAAAATGAAGTAATCAAAAGAAGTAATACAGAAATTACTTTTCATATATAAATAAACAGATTGATTATTTATTTGCTTGAATGTTTAGGTGAGTTCAAACATGTTAAAATTCAATTAAATGGTTCCAATCCAGAGAAACAGTTGAAAAGTTTTAAATGCATGTGAGATGTCAACTACATATATTGATAAAATACCTACAAGTACTGTCCACAAAGAAACACGGTATGCTTTATTTCTATAAATTTTGTAGTGATTTACCTATACCTATACCCTATACCTACTTATGGGCAATATTTGTCTGCTAACATCATTACCCAAGAAAATGCTTGTATAACTCTATAACAAATCCAAGATTAAAATATTTAATATAATATAACAGAAAGAATTAAAGTGAATATGAAATATACCAACATCCTTGAAATGCATCCTTACATACCAATAAATCATTTATTTATAATTTTTAGGACCACTCAAAATTATTCAGATTTTGCAAGAGCTTATTCAAAGTATGGCAGTGAGTTTGAAAAAGCAAATGACATGAAACGGAAAGTTGAAGAAAGGAAAGCCATCTTTAATCTTATGTATGTGACTTTAAATACACAAAATTCTGTATATCTATGAAAAATATTTATTTCTATAAAAACAATGTTTTTCATATTGCAGTGAATGGGTCTATGACAACAGCATGCTGGCACGAGAAAAATATGAATCAACAGAAGCAACAAGAGAGCAAGTTAACAGTTTGTTGGAACATCTTTGCAAAAATTATGGTATAAAACAAGTTCGTAACATTACAGTACCAACCATTACTTTACACAATAAGCCTATATTGAGCTTCATCAAATAACTAGAGATGTACAAAATTTTTGAAAAAGTATTTATCCTAATTGCAAAATACTTTTAGATTTTGTAATTCAAATGCAAAAAAGGTATAAATATTTTTTTTACCAAGTCTGGATGGACAAATGGGCGTTTGTTAAAATAACACGGGACTCAAGCATTGATCTTTACTTAAATTGAGTTTGAAAGGGATAGTGCTATTTATCGCATAGAGCACTATCCCTTTCTCACTGTTCTTAAGTGAAGATCAACACTTGAGTCTCGTTCTAGAATACGGGCCTTACAAAAAGCTAAGAAAATAATTTTAAATAAAAAATAATAGATATTGTCACTTAACCGAATTTTTGAGTTTGTCTTTATGTAGTTTTTTTATCATAAATAAGAAGACATTAGTTTTTGTCTTTTGGGTTGTGTGGATTAGGATGTTCTGAAAGTGATATTCTGTTAAGTTATTATTAATAATAATACAAACTTAAATGTTGAAAACTAGACGGACTTATTGATTATCTGAATTATGTGACCATTTAATGGTTGTTGTAGTAAGTAATAAGTTCCTATTTTATTATCATTACCTGCACTTACATTTTTGTACCAGTGGACTTGTATTTTTGTTACAAAGTATTTTGCTATAAATATATATAAATGCTAAATTCATCTCGAAAGGTATTTCAAATTAAAATACAAAATGCCTTTTGCTAAAAGGTAAAAATACAAAATAGGTATTTTTCATTATGTATTTCAATTGCAGTAAAAGATTTTTAAATAAATCAAATCTCTGCAAATAACACATATAATTTGTTGTCATTTAACTATACATATTTTATTATGATATAAAGATTACTTGTATTCTAATATGAAATATGCATAAAGGTGTTTTTTACACAGATAAAATAAATCATCTATTTTTTTAAATAGCAGATAGACAACTTATCAAATGCAATTGATGTTGAACTGTTAATTAACAATATCACTTATTCAATTTTATACAAATATTTAATTCTATTCTTTCAGGTTAAATATGACAATGGTTGGAATATTAGTCACATACGTGGAGCTCTTCAGAGTTTGGTTTCATTGGCAAGTCAACATTCAAAAGTCATGCGTAATTTAGAAGGTATTAAAAGGATCTTGAAATATGCAAGCACTTTCTTATATTTTTCTCTTTCTGTGCCTCGCGCAGTGGGGTCTAGCTTATATAATAGCTAATAGAGGAAATCATAACCTCTACTGAATTGTATCATAATTATGTTTTGACGACCCATCTGGTGTGATGGTTGAGACGTCGGCTATTACACCAAGGGTTCCGTGTTTGATCCCCAGGTAGCACAAATATTTGTGTGCATGAAAATGTTTTTCTTATATTGATCTGGGTATTTTCTATGTGTCATATGTATGTATTTACAAAATATGTATATAAGTTTGTTTATCCGTTATTTAGCATCCATATTACAGGTAAATGCTTAGTTTGGAGCTAGATGGCCCTGTGTGGATGTCAGTGGATATTTATTTATTTATGAGAAGATAACTTGTGATGTAAAGATATTAAATCAAAGTATTAATTATTAAGTATGTAATTTTATTGTCCATCTCACAGGAAGGGCATGGAATACAACCATACTAAAATATTTCTCCCTCAGTTTCAACGAGACACAAGCCTTGATATGAAATTAAGTAGAGTAAAAAGAGATAGCGCTCTATGCGATAAATAGCACCATCCCTTTTGTACTCAATTTAAGTATAGACCAACGTTGAGTCTCGTTCTATAATACGGGCCTTAGTGATAGTATTTTGTTTTAGGTCGCACGATTGCTTTAGGACAATTCACTGGTGTTAGCTTAGATGGAGATGTGTACCTGAACATAATTGATGTCAGGAATGAATGGCTTTCGGTATGTATAATTCTACGAGGTATTTTTTTTAATATTAATATCACTTGTTTGGTGACGTAGCGCCTAGTGGAATCTGTAGACGTCGTATATCTGCAAAAAAATATATCCAAGTTTTGAGGAACTCGGAATAATATTTTTTGCGAAGGCACTTTAAGCTGTTCTGCCCTCCTAACGAAGGGTGCAATTAGTTGGGTTTTTCGGGCAAATTGATATACCTGTTTAAAATCCATGTATACATTACGACTCACAATAAAATATACATAGGTCTTAAGTCAATTTGCCCAAAATTCGACTTAGTGCACTCTTCGTTAGGAGGGCAGAGCTTAGGAAACTTTCATAATTTGATTGCGGCTAACACCGAACAGTCCATATAAGGCTCGTTTGATTGGTTACAGCTTAATCTTTTCATATCAATGTAATAGAATGCTTTACAGTTGACAGTTATTACGCTGGTTGATTATACGATATTTTCCCAAAGTAAAACGTAAAACGCACCTCCATTAAATTAGGACTGGATGGTGCTAAGGAAATGACAGAATGTATTCATTATTATTACCGAACACAAATATTGTATCTTTTATTTGCAGTTAATAAAAAAAGTCAGTCAAGAAGACAGTGCCTTAGTCATGATACCTAATTATGAGAAAGCATTGTCAAGTGTATTGCGAGAAATACACATTTGTAGAAGGTAAGATATCCATTATCTTATGTATATTTATTTATTTATAGATTACAATATATTTCCTCTATTAACCTGTATATGGATTATTAACATAAAGTCACACCATTTTTGCATAGAACTAGGCAGAGATTATTTTCTTTTATTGGCCTCACGTGTTTCGTTGCATTCCACATTCATCAATCTTTTAATGAATCCTTGTTGGTTTAGGGTATCATTTTAAATCACGTCTTACTGTTTTTCTGTTTCGACGTGACAAACAAACAAATTTTCTAATTTATAATATCAACTTTTTTTTTCACAAATAACATGAAGCTGCAATGTTTTCTTAACCATTACACCTTAATGGGTCGGTCGTAAAGATTTTATTCCATTTGCATGTTAGTAACCCGTTGAACGCCGGAGGTTTTAAGTAGAATGTTAAATTTTCAGAAAATTCATGCCCAAAGTGTCAGCTCACCAATACTGCAACCATCTGAGACAGTTGATAACATCTATTGGTGATCACTTTGGCAGTGGGTACAAATTCCCGTCTTCAGTACCCAGCTCTCTCAAGAAATACGAGATCGTCGTCGAACCGTAAGTTTCTTGATAATATTCAATTAAACAAATATCATTTAAATACCCTGCTACAGAGTTTCAAGTATCGAGAGTAGTGGTAAGATAAATTAAATAAATCTATATCTAGACAAACAACACCATAATAACTCGGCTATCAAGGCATGATGAACAAACTTTTTTTCTTTCATTTATACATAGAAAACTAATAAATATGTTCATTGTTCATGCTCAAAATTGCTTGCACTCGATATATTAAACCCAGGGGTCCAACTGTCAAAAGCTGTTTGACTAGAAGCCACATCAAAATCAAATAGGCCATTTAATTAAATGACGCCATAATCATCAGCCCATCGGTAAAAAGTATTTTTCAATAAGTCTACTGGGTTTAACAGGATAGTGCAATAGCTTAATTTTTTCACATTTAAAATGGTAACTACTAAGATTAAAATACCTAACAAATGGCAACACAGAATGGATTAAATTTTAATAGGGCAATAAACAAAACCCACATTTAATATTATTAGTATATTATTGTCGATTTCCTATTTCAGAGAAGCCGGACCCTTGATGGTGTCACCTACGGGTCAGTTCATCACCCCTTCCTCATGTCCCGCTTCGGGAACTTATCAATTTCATTTCAAATAACTTGGACAAGGCTACAACTCTGATGACGGAGTACAGCATGTAAGCATTAGTATTTTAATTACTGGAAAAAACTTCAACTAATGAAATTTTGACACATTGATAAGTTAGATGGATCATCATCAAAGATTTAACTAAATTGTCAAGTTTGATTGAAATAAAATAAAAATTTAATTTAAATAAAATTTAAGCTTAATTTAAATTAAATTCAAGTTTTATAACTTTGAAAATATTCGATTGAATAGAGATTCTCAATGCGAGCAAACTTCTGAAGAAAACTCTGAAAGTATACTTATCTAAATAAATAAATGATCTAAAAAAATAGACCTGTAAATATTCATCAAAATATTTTTTTATAGAAACAAACACGTCGAAAAAGCATTGTACAAGGAAGTCAAAGAAAGATTTGGACTCTTAGAACTCCACAAAGATGACAGTATCACTCCGGGTCTAATGATCATGTGCTGTCAAAGGTTGCTAACTCGCGTAGATAAAATAGGAACGGTAAGTTATAGTTGAAAGCTTTTTTTATTGTCATAAGTTGTAGTGGTCATGTGAGATAAGATTCACGAAAAAATATAAACAATAGACAATTCAAAGTATTTGTAAAGATTTATGTGAATAAAGATGTTTGAATTTAACATCTTGACGATATGCATTGATAAGACAAACTGAAATCCAATGATATTATTTATTTAAAGTCTGCCATCCACCGTCAGCTAAACTAACTGAAAACCTCAGTGAAATAAGCTAAACTAAACTGGGAATGAGGGACGCTTAATTTAGCTCATGTTGGTAACATATCACTCACATAACACAACTTTGTTACTTTGGATTAGCTAGACTATTCAAAGTAGCTTAGCTTGCATAGTTTTGCTCTATGAAAAACTTACGAAACAATGCGAGCTAAGCTAAACTAACTTGCTTTAGTTACCGGTGGACTATCGGCTTTAGATTTATTAGTTACTTGTTTCAGTACTGCAAGGAAATATCCTCTTCATTACACATTACTATTCAGTATTATCCGATGGCGTTTTGTGTATACCTTGGGACTTCAAATAGAAAATACAATGTGATATGTAGCAAATAATTAGAAAAATTTATATTTTAAAATAAATTTATTATAAAAATTTTTGCACATACTTATTACTACAAATATACACTGAGGTTATATGTACTAACTGTACTTTATGTCCGACCGAAACCAAAAACTAATTTCGGCAACGGTCTCTATGTTGGCCGAAAATGAACCGGAACTTCCTTACAAGGATCATATTTTGCGAGAAACAAGAAACGTACACATATTTTGGTTACATAGATATTGAAAGATTATATGAAGACGGAGGCGAGCGTTCCATCCTTACGTGGTAGACATTCCACACATCCGCACAGCCCGCTTTGGTGCCTCGTTCCTAATGCGCACCGCAAAGGAATGGAATTCTTTGCCTCCTTATGTGTTCCCCGATCATTACAACCTGGCCGTCTTCAAGGCAAGAGTGAATAGGCTGTTTTAGGCGGCATGATCCATCTTCGCCGCATCATCACTTACCATCAGGTGAGATGGCGGTCAAATGTTGCCTATAAAGGATAAAAAAAACAGCATTTTTTTTTTTGTACAAGTTATTTGTATACACGAGTTGAACCGCCTCTAGATGTTGGGTTCGACGGTATATATTAAGTATAAACAAAAATAATAAATGCGAGAACCTAAAATTCCTATTCCGTAAATTATTGCATTATGGTTGTAGTCTAAAATACTACATGCACATGTTATGCGTATAAAAATCAGAAACGAAAATATTAACTTTAATATACGGATATGTAGAAGTACGTTTGTGAGTTCTGTTTAAATTAATTAATTTAAGGTTAAATTAAACTTGATCTTAGTTTTAACAGTCATATTGTATATTTTCTTGATGTTTATTACCTTCTCTTATGTCTATACTAATATATAAAGCTGAAGAGTTTGGTTGTTTGTTTTGAACGCGCTAATCTCAGGAACTACTGGTTCGATTTGAAAAATTCTTTCAATGTTAGATAGCTTATTTATCGAGGAAGGCTATAGGCTATATATCATCACGCTACGAGTAATAGAAGCGGAGCAGCAATGAAGAATGTTTCAAAATCGGGGGTATTTTTTCATACTTGGAGCTTCCGCTGCGTAAACGGTGAAAGTTACACAAAAGTCATGTATGAGAGTATTGTTCTGCTTTTAATGGTCTACAAAAAAGTCCGCGACAGCATATGTCTATCTTTTAAGGTTAGCTCACTATAACATATTTTTTGCTAAAAAAAATTCTGAAATTGACCCCGAAACCTTCAAAGTTGGAGGGAGGGGAAATCGTATGTATATTGATAATTGCAAGTACCGTGTTATCCCGAATTTAATGCGAGCGAAGCCGCGGGCAAAAGCTAGTAACGATATAAAATTTGAGAAACAAATTCAAAATAAATCTCGCCACCATCACAGAACAAACGACAAATAAACAGCAAGTCGGGACATGGGCACTGGTGAGATTTGTTCGTTCATTCAACGCGCCGTACATGATCGATCACAGCGCAATAACGCTCGAATGCACATTCGGTTTCAATCGTAGTATCTGCAAGTTTGCCGCCAAAAAATTAAACTAAACCGAAATTGAATCGTTAACAAATCCGAACATTTGGTCGGGACATACTATACGTAAATAAAAAAAAAATTGAGAAGATAATATTTATACAGATGTGGTAAGTATAACATGTATTTATTTTTATACTCTTGGTTTAATAAAAAATGTACACACTGCCTACCTGCCACACCAATATTTAAAAAAAACAATATAATTCATGTAGTATTTAGACCTTTGTTTATCAAACCTAATTTTATTTAAATATTTTCTGTGTGATCAGTACAATGTCCGTCTTATTCTTATTTCAAATATGTTCAACCAGTCTTTACATTCTTTGCTTACAAACCATATTCGTATTCATAGTGAAACATTTGAACTTAGCTATCTTAAAATAAGCAAAATTTATTACTTGAATTCATAGTTAATAATTATTATTATATTTAAAGACAATTATTTACAAATGGCATACATTTTGAGCACTTGAAACAATAGAGTTTGCTCTTGTTATAATAAATAATTTGTGATGTTATTTCTTAAATCTAAAAGTAATACTTAAATTCTATCAAATACGAATAAAGGCAGCACTCATTCGCATTACTATTGAAGCCATTATAATATATTTACAAGTGTAGTATCACAAATTCCAAAAATTTAAAACTGGTGGGTAAATTTAAAAATTTTACTAACTATTCATTAAAAATATACCTACTAAGTTTTACATGTACCGAGGTACTAATATAAATAATATCTACTGACATTCACACAGCGCCATCTACCCCAAGATAAGCGTTTAAGCCTGTATTATGGGTACTAAACAACGGTAAACATACATACATATATTTTTTTTGTAAATACATACATATTATACATAGAAAACACCCAGACCATTACAAACAGACATGTTCATGCACACAAATGTTTGTACTGCCCGGGGATCGAACCCGGAACCCTTGGTGTTGCGGCCGACCTCTCAACCGCAACACCAAATGGGTCGTCATATATTTATTATATATAATATATTTGTTTCTATATTTGAAATTTAGTTAAACAACAAACTAACAAGAGGCACAAGCTCACTCAATAGTCTAATAATAAAAAGTCTGCCATGGCGTCTTTTACATACAAATTTCATTCATATTCACGTCGCTCGCTAAATGTCATAGTGACCATAGTAGTGATTTTATTTTGTACTCTTTCTATGATGCGTTAAGTCAAAATTTTAAATAAATATCCACCGACATTCACACAGCGCCATCTAGCCCCAAGTTAGGCGTGAAGCCTGTATATTGGGTACTAAACAACGGATAAACATACTTATATACATTTTTTTGTAAAAACATACATATTATACATAGAAAGCACCCAGACCATTACAAACAGACATGTTCATGCACACAAATATTTGTACTGCCCGGGGATCGAACCCTGGTGTTGCAGTCGACCTCTCAACCCCAACGCCGAATGGGTCGTCAATTGAATTATTTTATGTCAACCCTGTACGGGTAGGCTCGTGCCCTCGGTGGGGACGTTTAATGAGCTGATGATGATGATGATGATGTCATAAATATAACAATAAGTCAACATATGTGTCAAGCAGATCGATCATTTTTGTTTGATATTTCTTCTGTTCCGTGCATTTAGTTTATTGTTTATCTACGATTTGAAACACGCTCTTAGTTTCTAGCTACAATTTTTTTATGGTCAGCTGTTTATCTGTAAGGGTACGCTTTCTTTATGTATGTAATTCACTGGTTGTAAATTTCATTCTTGTACTTATTTCCTTAAAATAGATTCTTAGAAATTCGACTTTTACTTTCTAATCCCTTATATACCATTCATTGTGTGACTTCAGTCTTGATACATAAAAGTTACCTAAATTCCTTATCGAGTAAACATAATTATTTAGATCCAAAAGATTTCGAATATATTTTATTTAAATTTAGTAAGAAAAATGTCACTTAATTGTAAATGTAAATTTATAGTAAACCTACCTAAAGCAATAAGTACAATTTCAAATACACAAAGCATTTGCCTTGGTAGTGTCTGCTTTTAGAATAGGCTGCACAAAACATGAAAAGAAACCCAAACTGTTCTCAGTTCTCAGGTGTTGAAATGTTTGAAAACAAGAAATTTTGCCTTTAGTATTAAACAACAGTAGTACAATTAAGTTAGAAAATACTATTAAGCCCATATCGCATCACGTACGCGAAGACCACAAGCAAAGATCACACTGACATTGACCATGATCAATGCAATGTGCAAACATCAGTTGCGCTTACTCTGCTGTACTAATACTAGCTTGTTTTTCTCTTGTCACTTTGGCGACCGGGATATTGGTGGCTGGCATTAGCTGCTTCAGATTTTGACTAGGTATTATGGGTGCCTGAAAAAAATCGAATGAAATACCTATTAAAATGTGACCTTGTAAACCATATAATGAATAAATAAATTAAGGAAAAAATGGTTGATAGAAAATAATGAACCAATGCATAAAATCAAGAAATATGAAAATGTTACAAAAAAAGACAAATAAGAAAAAAGTAACTCAAGGGGCACTCAAGACTTTCAATTGTCTTTTTCCAATAGTGAGTGGTAAAATCTAAGTCAAAATCAATTTCTTCAATTTTGGCTTAAAATAAGCATTTTTACTCTCAAAAAATCTCTCTGATGATTAATAATTTTGAATAAATAAACTTACCGGTGGACACCTGGCGAGTTGTTTCATTCTATCTACGAGTCGCATCGCGTCGTCTGATGTCTCCGAGTCTGTAGTGAGGCCGAGCGACAGCGCCCTCTCCGGGTTACCCCCGTCAAGGTACCGGTGTACCGACTGGAAGTGCCTACTGTAGATCACGTATCGATATTAGTAATTCCAGCATCAAATTAATAAACTTTTTGGCCACTAGGCCTAGCTACTAATTCAATGCTAACATAATATAAAAAGAGACGATTAAATAATATTAAACTACCTTTTTAAAATAAAATATTCATTGAGTGCTATCTACACCTTTCCCTTTCCGGAATGACTTTGCGCAGTTAGCTGCGGATGATAGCCTTCACAGCTTCACTGGTCAAGAAACTGTCTACAACTTTTGCGATTTGCAACTCATTGAATCAAAACGTTTTCGATTTAATGGCGTAAAAATAGTTCAAATTTGTTATTCTCATAGTAAATAATAAGTACACAAAACTACATTAAATTCTCTCAAAATGTATCAAACAAAATTTTTATGAAAAATGATGGTTGATCATGATCAGTCCTAATCTTACTTGTCCTTTTTTTCAGTTCCATTGCAGATTGAAACACCTTACTTTCTACCACAATGTCATAAAAGTCTGCCATAATTTAAATTTCGATTATCTGATTTCAGATTATCTGAAAAGGACGATTCCTTGTTTTGAAATATTACTTAGTGCGTAAAATGGTTCAAATAGATACATCACCTGGTGTGTTGGGGTCGTGACCGTTGGGCATGTCTCCAAGCCGCCGCGGCTCGAGCCCGCCACGCGGCCGCTTCCCCGGCCGCTGCTGCTGCCCCAGCTTCTAATGCTGCACATGCACCTCGCAAGTCAACCACCTACACCATTCATATCAACCCGTATAAATATATTGCAACTTAGTAAAGCATAGTGTTAGATAAGGCAATTTAAATCCACTAATTTACTTGACATTATGACAACTTTCATGTTAATGGTGTTAAATATCAACATTGTCATAAGATTTAAGTATTTTACTAAAATAATTAATTGTAATTGTATAGTCGTCATGGGAGACTTCAACGCAAGGCTGGGCATTCGGAATGATTGTGAGTTGAAAGTGGGGCAATATGGATTTGGGCATCGGAACCCCAGGGGACAGCGGCTGGCCGATTTCATGGAAAAAGAGGGACTCTTTATGATGAACTCTTTTTTCAAGAAGCCGCCGCAGAGGAAGTGGACTTGGTTGAGTCCCGATGGTTCCACACGAAATGAGATTGACTTCATCATGACCACCAGAAGACATATATTTAACGACGTCTCTGTGATCGCCAGGGTGAAAACCGGTAGCGATCACCGTATGGTAGAGGCACGTTAAATATTAATGTTCAACTGGAAGGTCTCGTGATGAAGTCTACGCTCCGACCTAACGTGATTCAAATCATAACCCCGAAGCTTTCAACTCGAATGCAGAATCGCTTTGAATGCCTAGAGAGCTGCGTAACAGTGGACGAATTAATAGCGGGCTAGTGGAAACTCTGCAAACAGTTGGGTCTAAGTTTTGCAAGGGACAACGCAAATTAAGACCCAATAAACTATCTCAACAGACTCTCGATCTCATGGCGACAAGACGACAGATGAAACTGCAGTCTTCAGACGATGCGTCACAATACCGGCAGCTCAATAGACGTATATCCAGCTCCTTGCGACGCGATGTTCGTCACTTTAATACAAAGTGTATTAAAGAGGCATCGAACGAACAGAGGTTCGAAGGTGTTTGCGAGGAACATGTCTATTGGGCAAAGCCAGCTGATAGTTGAAGACCAACGGGAAATGTAGTCTCATCCAAACCAGAGATTTTGAGGGAGATTGAGAAGTTTTACAGCGAGTTATATACCGCTACACAGATTCCCGCTTCAAACTTAGCCGAAGACCCGAGAGCTAAGTTAACCCGACATTTCTGAGGATATCCCGGTCACTTGTGCGAGATTAGGATGGCTCTGAAACAGCTCAAGAGAATAAGCCCCGGGAGACGGAATTACCGCAGAGCTTTTGAAAGCAGGTGGCACGCCAGTGCTTAAGACCCTTCAGAAGCTCTTTAATTCCGTATCCGTGATGGTATGACGCCTAAAGTGTGGAGCAATGGCGTGGTGGTGCTCTTTTCAAAAAAGGCGACAAAACCTTGTTGAAGAATTATAGACCCATCACGCTATTGAGTCACATTTACAAGTGTTTTCTAGAGTCATCACGAACCGTCTCGCTAGTAGGTTTGACGACTTCCAGCCCCGAACAAGCCGGGTTCCGCAAAGGCTTCAGCACCATAGACCACATACATACGCTGCGGCAGGTTATACAGAAGACCGAGAGTATAATCGGCCATTATGCTTGGCGTTTGTGGACTATGAGAAAGCCTTCGATTCGATCGAGACTTGGGCTATGCTTCAAGCCCTCCAACGGTGCCATATCGATTACGCTATATCGAAGTATTGAGATTTGTACGAGAGCGCTACTATGTCAGTCCGAGTACATGAAGAGCTTACACAACCTATCCAATTGCACCGAGGAGTGAGACAGGGAGACGTTATATCTCCGAAACTGTTCACAGCTGCATTGGAAGATATGTTTAAGCTGCTCGATTGGAAAGGACTTGGCATCAACGTCAATGGCGAGTACATCACTCATCTTCGATTTGCCGATGATATAGTAATCATGGCAGAATCCATGGAGGATTTAGGTACTATGCTCAATACCCTAACAGAGCTTCGCAACAGGTGGGTCTTAAAATGAACATGGACAAGACGAAAGTCATGTCTAATATCCATGTTGTCCCATAACCAATATCAGTTGGAAGTTCTGAACTCGAAGTTGTAGACGAATATGTGTACCTGGGACAAGTAGTTCAAATGGGTAGGTCCAACTTCGAGAGGAGGTTTCGCGTCGAATCCAATTAGGATGGGCAGCGTTCGGGAAGTTAAGGGAGATCTTTTCGTCCAAAATACCTCAGTGTCTGAAGACGAAAGTCTTTGACCAGTGTGTGTTGCCAGTTATTACATACGGAAGCGAAACGTGGTCGCTTACTAAGGGCCTCTTAAATAGGCTTAAGTTGCTCAGCGTGCTATGGAAGGGCTATGTTAGGTGTTCCCTACGCGATAAATCCGGACACGGATATCCGTAGGAGAACTAGGTGACCGACATAGCCCACAGGATAGCAAGTTGAAGTGGCAGTGGGCAGGGCACATAGTGCGTAGAACCGATGGCCGATGGGGCGGAAAGGTTCTCGAGTGGCGTCCACGTAACGGAAAACGAAGCGTAGGCCGACCCCCAACCAGATGGTCTGATGATCTGGTTAAGGTGGCAGGTAGCAGATGGATGTCAACTGCAAGGGATCGGTCCGCGTGGAAATCATTAGGGGAGGCCTTCGTTCAGCAGTGGACTTTCTAGTTAATGATGATGATGATGAATTGTATAGTTTTTATTTGTAGAATAAATTGTCTCATTAAAAAAAAAAAAAAAATTATTATAAAACAGAACAAATATGAATGAATTGAGTACCACTTTTTAATAACCTGAACGTTAACGGTGTGGCATCACAATAAAAAACACAAATGTATGCAATATCAGTTTTAACGATTCATTGTGAGCTGTTAGTTATCCCAAATAAAAAAATGAGTCCTAAATTTTACTATTGAGATGATTAAGACACAAAACGATCCTGAACGATGCGCTCAGCATTTAAAAATTATTTATCAACAAAATTAACACACAAAGAAACCCAAGAATTCCTTGATTAACAACAAGGACTGTTGAAAAATCCCTGGTTTGTATAAAAAATTAAAAGTTATGTAGCACATTGAATTATGTAACACCTTATAAATTCACCGTTTCATTTTACAAGCATTCTTTTATTTAGCTTTTACTGTTTTAGGCATTTCAAATTTATTTATAACCCAGATAACATCCCAATTTTATTTCATCAATCATCATCATCATTGATGAATAACAGACCTTAAACTGTTCAGCATGTACTAAAATGTGTGCTGAATAGGTAGCCAGAGGCTAGTTTTTGGTAGAATGCATCACTTACAGGTAAGACTGGCTTAATATAATTAAAACTTACTTTTTGGAAGTATCTATATAGAAGTGTTTTCATCTCATCATGTGATAATTTATCAAGTCTGGCCATTAGCATTTGCTCTCCCCTGGACCTTGAGTCTTTGTTGTCATATGTGTCCGTAATTGATGCAGATGGAGATTTCCCACAAATTAAATTGTTTTTGTACTCAATAGCAGTATCTATAGCCTCAATCGCCTCTTCACATTCTAGTAACTTCCGTTCCTGGAATAAAATAGACACAGGCTGTTATTGCTAAGGTTGTAGAGAAAAATATCATAAATAAATTGATTTTAGTGAATTGACTTACATCTGAGTCTGATAACGACTTATAAATTTTTCTTTTATGCCCTAAACTACATCTTTGCTCATGTAGACACTCCCTTGTTTTCCTTAGATTTTTTATTTCCTTCCTAAGCATAAGCTCTTTCTCTTTGGACAGTTCTAAATTTTCCAAATCATTTGTTTTTTCTTTTAAAATACTATCCAACTGTGTAATTCTATGTGTAAAATGTTTTAATGAATTAACTTTCTTGTCTTTAATTTCTACAGAGGTTTCAGATAATTCATCTAACTTCAACCTATCTTTCACAAGTTCTACATCTAATGTATTTTTGCGCTTTTCATCTTTCTTTATTTGTCTTTTGATTTGCTCAATTTGCTTTTTATAAGTCTTTAAGTTAGTCTCATGTCTTCTTATTTCTTTCAATGTGTCCTGGTCTACCAAAATGTTACCATCAGATTTATCTGAATAATGTTTATTTTGTGTGTTATGGCAAACTGCCCTAGAAAGATCATCAATCAGTCTCTCTTTTGCTATGCATAAGTTAATCAGTTCCTTTAACTGAGTTTGACTACTACTAATTTCTTTTGATAGCTTCCTTGCTAAAATCTGTTTTTGAGTATATTTTTCTTTTGTTATCTTATATTTTTTGCATATTTCTTCAGTCTTTGGTGAATCTATCATCTTCAGTAATTCTCTCTCAATAAGCTTTGGTTCAGGGTCCAGATCATTTTTATGAGATTCTATAATAATCTTTTGAGATTCTGGTGATATTGCTTTTGCAGCAACCTTTCTCAACAAATCTAGCTCAGCACCAGATAAGCTTTCACCTGGTTGAATTGTTCTTCTGCGGCCAGAATTAGACTGTGAAGTCATGACAGGTAGAGATTGAGAGCCACTAGTTTCTGATATAGTTATATCATCAGAGTCAATGTGGTTTAAATATTCTTCACATCTATCAGCAAAAAGTTGGTCATTTTTCTCTTTGAAATATTCCATAAATTTTTCAAGCTTATCTTGAAAAACTGTTTCTGAATGACTATCTTCCTCAGAATCACTGTCACCATCTGTCTCACTGAGCTCACTTGGTTCTGTATCTTCAGCTATTCTAGGCAAACCTTGTTTTGGTCCTACATCCTTATTATCTACTCCACTTTCTGTGTTTAAGCATTCATCACATTCAGCCTTTAAAAACAACCAGTCACTAACTTGGTTAATATCAGCTTCAGATAAAGTCTTTGACTGCAAGATTTTATTAAAAAGTCCCTCAGCATTGGAGACTAATTTTATCCACTGTGTTGTAGCAAATTGCAAATTGAAATTATTGTCTATTTGTTGTGCCATACCTTTTTCAGTGTACACAGGAGTATTATTGTCTGCAAAAAGATTTACAGTGACAAAATTCTTGATGCCACGGCAGCAAAGGCATAAATTAAGGATTTTCAATGTATCCTGATAATCTTCAGGTTCTGTACTAATACATCCAATTACCCAAGTGAAGGCTCTACCCCCAAATGAGTCTTTGAGCATAGCAGTTAGTATACATTGGTCATAATTAATTTGTTTAGGTGGGTTGCCCGCCAGCAGTTCTTTGATTATGTTTTCTAAGGCAAACAGTCCTGGCTCTGGGTAAGCTGCAAGATCGCAGAAACTTGCTGTAGACATTCTGTGATTAAGAACACCATTTGTTCCCACCCATTTCTGCTCCACACTAACAGTAAACACTGTGTGGTTGTTCCCTTGGCATCTTTGCCTCCAGCCCATTTGCAAGTATTGGTAAGCTTCTTCAACATTATAACATCTCACCAGGCCAGCTCCAAGCACATCAAATATATTGTTATTCACTACTTGCATCCACGTAATATGCAATATAAATTCTCTTTCAGGCATAAGATTTAGTTTATGAAATATCTCAGTAAGGAATCTTGGAACAATTCCTTGATCACTTTCACTGTGTATACATTCAAAACCTGGAAAGTTGTATAACAATTTAACTAAAAATATCAAACAGTATGTACCATTAATATTATTCGTAACAACAAGCAAAATGGCATGCGAAACATTGAAATTATAATAAATAAGGAACTAGGCTTAAGAAAAAGTAAATGACTAATTACCTGGTCCAAACAGTGTGTAAGTTTTTCCAGTTTTCTGTTGCCCTAAAACTACAACAGAAGTATCACAGCCATCTAAAAAGCAGTTGATTTGAGGTATCATGAATGAATTAAACAGATTGGACTGTGTGCAATCCACTGGCAAAGCTCTATTTACATGGAATGTTTGCCCACTTTCTGTGATAACAATTTGTGTTACAGGATTACTAAATATACACTGCGTCGAATCAGCAAGACTCGGTGGTTTGAGTCTTACCGCAATTTGGACTGGTATATCCATATCGTTAATAAGTAGAATAGAATACCAGTAATTAGTTTGTGAAATTCAGTAATTTAAGTTATTTCAGAGTTTCTATATTCATTTTGTTTTGGACAGACTGACAGTTGAATGAATGACAAATTGGCAGTGCTTAGTCACAGATAATTAAAAATTAAAAGTCATACGACCCCTCTGACTCATAAACCATATGGACATAAAGCATTTGAAAATGTACGTAAAGTCGTTTCATAAAAGAAGTCCCGCAGACGTTTCGCCACTGTCGCCAGACGGAATGATACCAGTACTGAGAAAAGTATTTACCTACTTTAAATTTAAGGATACTTACTAAAAAGTATCTAAAATGTTTGAATAAGATAAGTTTAATATTTTGTACAGTAGAGAAACAAATAAATTTTAGTATGTTGTTAATTTATATTTACCCTTTAACTGGTGCAGTTGCATATATTCAACAGATAATAGATTTTCTATTGTCTGTTGTATTTATTGTGTCTGGAATCACGGCGGTAAAGAGGTTATGGTTAAAAATATTACCTACCTACTTTTTATACATTGTGTTTCTGTTAAGTTGATGTATGATTTAATATTGGTATTTTACTTTTACTTAGGTTGCTCTGGCAAAAGCTAAAAATCACTCATTCACTCTTTGAGTATGAGTTTTACTGAGCTATTGTTCTTTTGCACTGCTGCAAAATGTATGTGTTGTTTGTAGTTTATAAATAAATAATGTTTTGTGTTTAACAATGATGTTGTGTATTGGTCTTTAACTTTTTTATGTATTAAGCATGTATATCTTTTAGTGAAATTAAACGATTTATCTACCTATGCTTATAGTATGGCTCTTCTAAACTTGCCCGTAATTTACTTAATGTTGGTTGTGTCTTTGCATAAATGGCATCCATTAAAGATGAATTTGATCGGGTGCCGCTTTCTTACTTTTTGTTTGACTTGTATCTTTTATCCGGCCCATTAGCAATTAAATTACAAAAATAACAGTATTTTTATTGATCATAGATAGCTAATTTTGATAATGTCTTAATAAATGATAAAAGTTGACTCTTATTATAAATTTAACTGTTCAAAAGAAAAAATCCAATCAATACAGCAAAAAATATTTATATGGCAACTCTAAAAAGTATTGTGGGATACAGGACTAAAATAAGCAAGGAACTATCAGATTTCTATTCACATTTGTGGCGTTTCTAAATGCACCCGGATGGGCAGGAATTAATATGTGAACTGTCAAGTAGGACTTACCATTTTGGCGCGCTTGCAACTGACGCGCTCTTGTAAAACTATTAGCTATGATGAACTAATTAAGATTATTTGTGTTCTACCTTTGATTAAACATACACAACGAAGTATCTGTGTGTGTCATTCGACCTTCGGGATTAGCGGCCCTACAAATCGACCATGTATTCGACGTGCCTACAAATCGAACTCCACAGCAACCCGCTAAACATTGATAAGTTTTGAATTGACCTTCGAAATATGCTTGATTTTTCAATCTGGACGATTATCTAAAGATGGTCTCTTATAATAGGTTCTATGAAATTAACTGTCAGCTTTCATATATTTTCGATGTTTTACGTAGAAAAATAATTAAGAGTTCTTTTTGTATAAAAAATAGTGTCGAAATTTTTATAGTAAGGTGTAGTTGTTTAAATACATGTGAAAAAACTTTTTTTTTTCAAATAACGTAATATAAATGTTTATTAAATATTTTCTATCACCTACACGTTTTTTAGTATTTATTCTCTATTATTATATTCCCTAAAACAATACATGTATTGTAAAAGTCGGAAGTGCGGTAAGGCATACTAACACATTTTTTATCCAACTGCCGAAGGACGGTTATGTTTTGAAGCGTATGTAGATTTCTATGTACTATTTCCATTTAAATGGCGGATATTGAATGGCATTTTGTGAGATTGAAAATTTTAAGATTGTTTTAAAATTATTTCCTAAACTGGGGTATCAATGAATAGGTTTTTTAAAAAAATAAACACAGTGGTCTCAGCTTAGAAAGCTGAGACCACTGTGTTATTATTTTTTTCTCTTTCGCTCAGTCGCCCATTTTCTTCTACAGATTTGAAACCATAGGCGATCTGCTGTTATCAACAGTACTCCATTTGAGCGAATGTTAATTATTTAATGCTTTTGTGATTCGTGTCATTCACTTTGCATACCCTGCTCATTATCTCTGTGCGCCACTGGTGCAAATATTGAGAATACTCTCATGCTTGCCTCAAAGGGCAAAACCTTTCTGTGGGTATTTTTAACAGTCGCGTTAATTGCTATTTTTTTAATTATTACGACAGAGATATGGCGGTGCATGGCAGTACCCTGTTTGTTGCACCAGGAACGTTTAACTCCAAAAGACGCATAGAATATTTACCTTTTTACTTACAGAACATAGCAATGCAGTACCTAATTTGAAACTTATCGATTTTAATGAACACGTCCCTAATATAATCCGTCATTTAGTAACCAGCTTTTGTAAATCGCACGATTATTACGTAGTTATTTCATATCTTAATGGTTAATGGGTTAGAATACGACGCGCGACGTATTTACATTGTACGACGTCGTATTAATAATGAAAATTATCATTAATGAATTCTCGATTTTAGCAGCTGAGATTGTTGAACAGTAGTTTATTTAAAACCGTGTTTCATGTGTACATAAACTATTACTGCACATCATAAGAACAATTCGTCGTCGTACAATTATTTTAATGTCTTGTCTATCTAGAATAACTTATTTGTCTATGTCGGTCTATACTTGATTACCAGTTCAGATATTAATATCCATAGGAATAGGACTTATAGTTCTATGATTAAGTCCAATAGATTAGAAAAATCGATACTTTTACTCAATCCGGTCTTATAATACGTGATACTTATTCGCTAACAGAAGTATTGAAAAATGATGAATAGTTACTTCCTCGAAAATATTGATATTAAATAAATTGCTTAAAAAAATATTTGATTAAAATGCTGAAACGGACTTGCCAAAACAATTTTTCCTGCATGTTTAACAAATACGATTCCTAGCTAACACTGACGATAAGGAATTCATTGATTAAGTTCTCATATAGTACAGCCCTAGTTTATTCAGTACAAATGTCAACGTCAAATGAACGCTGTGTTAAATTGTAAATTATTTTAGAATTACATTTTAGCTTAACCACAATTTAAGTTCAATAAATTAATTCAATGTTTTGTATGAGCTGGTTGCCATAATGGCAAAGCTTTAAAATAGATAACTATAATAAACTTAAAATTCGGTTTTCATGCCGCTGTTCCCTTAATAAATTTTGTACGTTATTATTTTGTGTGATATGGAACTGAAAAATTCTGTGTAGCATTTTGTATTACAAAAATTCCTTAGTGATTTCTGCATACCAGTGTTAGTTATATACCTGGAAATGGAAGTCGTCAGAGAGCCGGGACGTGAGTTCGACAAGCCTCCCAATATTGGACTTAAGTACAAATTAAATCATGAATTTCTACTTCAGAGTAAACAGATAGTAAGACCACGTCCAAGTCAAGTTTTGGGACTAGTCCCTCTTACAGCCAGGTAAATTGTTTATCATTAATATGTGAATATTACCTATATGATACACTCAAAGAATACATTCTTAGTCATTTATTTCAGATATTTAAAATATTACATGGGAAAACGATTAAATAACAAAAAACCCATAATGGATTATGTTAATATGGTATCTGCACAAAGAATGTATGGTAAGAATGTTTAATAATCTTTTATTGTCAAAATAACATTTTACACCTGAAACACTTTTTATTGTTATAATATCTTAAACACACCTACCTATCAAGTAAAATAAAAAAAGTGCTTTATATGAAAAAATATTTTATTCAATAGGTTGCCCAATTGGTGGTATTGGAGGAGGAACTATTGGTAGAGGTTTCAAAGGGGAATTCTGCCGATTCCAATTGTACCCGGGCATTTATGAATATGTCACTATCCCAGAATGCCAGTTTATAGTAAATATTCAAAATGCAAAAAAAGAAACCATCTTTCAGTCTGTGCTGTCTGCATATGAGTAAGTGTTATTGTATTTTTATTAAACATTGAAACCAATTATATGAATTATCCACTAGTGAATGAAAGCCTCCCCTAATGATTTGAAGTCAGCCCAATCCCTTGCAGTTGACAGCCATCTGCTACCCACCGCCTTAACTTAGACATAAGTCCAGCTGGTTGGGGGTCGGCCTTCGCTTCGCTAACACCAATCATGAACCTTTCGGCCATCGCTTCTAAGCACTATGTGCCCTGCCCACTGCCACTATAACTGGCTAATCCTGTGGGCTATGTCCGTAACTCTAGTTCTCCTATGGATATCCTTGTTCCTGATCTTACCACATAGGGAAACAGCTAACAGAGCCCTATCCATAGCAGGTTGAGTGACCTTCAGCCTCTTTAAGAGGGCCTTAAATGGGTTCAAGGATTAAAATATGATGAGTGAATTTCTATATTTTTATTTATTAACATCAGAATATTGTAGAAAGAAATAAACCCAAGAGAGCCTATTCAGAAAATTGACACAGAAGTTAACACATTCCTGTGATCTATCATCTCAGCTCATAATACATCCCCACCGAGGGGCACGAGCCTACCCATAAAGGATGTTTAGGCTTTAATGTGGATTGGGCGACTTAGTAGGCGTGCGCAGGTTTCCTCACGATGTTTTCCTTCACCGTAAAAGTGTCAGATATGCATTTATTATAATTTCGAAAATTCTAAAATACATTGGTAGGTTTCGGGATTTGAACCTGCGCACCCTCCAGGCCGGAAGGCAACTGTCCACACTAATGAGCCACCGACTCTCTTTAGTTCCTGGAATAAGACTGAAAATATATTTTTATTTTCTGATTATTTTTATATGTACAGCTGTGGAATGCAATAGGTTGAAGAGAAAGAAAGTCTTAAGCCCAATCTTTTATTGTATGTACAGTTTGATGCATGTTTTGGGAAGTAAGATTTTAAGTAAAAAATTTTTATAGCAAACCAAAAAAAGCACCATCTTCATGGGAGTGGAACTTGAATGGCGAAAACTGCGAATATACAGGACTATACCCTCGCGCCTGGACCACCTATGATCTTACCAAATATGGTATTCAATTGGTCTGCCGGCAAATATCACCTGTCATACCACACAATTACAAGGTAAGTGTGATTTTGTAAAATAGAGAAAATATACAACGATTCGCTCCGACATGCATCTACGCGGGCGGGCTTTGATTTATTCTTTCATTAAACAACTGGTACTGTTGTTTACAAACACTATTTTAATTTAAGCGTAAATAATGTTTGAATTAGAGGTCTAAGTAAAGTCAAAGAGCTCGTATTTATAGGTACGTGTTTTCTGTAATTTTATTACATATAAAAAATATAAGTATTGAAAAATAACTGTCAGTTCGTAGCGTATTTGCTGTTTTTTGAGAGAGATTTGAGAGTGATAAAAAGGCTGATAAACATTCAAGTTGAATGTGTATTGGTTAACATTTGCGAGTTTTCAAGGACTACTTATAGTTCATATGAACCTAAAAGCGTATAATAGTTCCAAGTTCACCACAATTTATTTGCATAGACAGCTTCAAAACTTACACTGATGAATGCATTAGAAATAGTTTGAAGAACTGATAGATCAGAAAGGTTCTGATAGGTATCATACCGTGATATAGAAGTGTTATGCACAACTAAGCTTCGGAAAGAGGATGCTGTTGCTAGTAAAATATTTATTTCATAATATATAACTAAATATAAATAAATAAGTCCACTACATACAAAACTATAAAATGGTTAGGCAGTTGTTGGTAACATCTTAAGACTAGGAACTGGCAATGATGTAAAAAAGTATGGATTCGTGATATGCTCACAAAACAATCGAAAAAAGTGTTCCGAATGCAGTGACAGCACACATACACATATTTCGAATTTCGAACACATTTACCTAGACAAAAGAGTTCAAACTGTACTCTCTTCGGCGGTTCGTTTTTGAGGCACGGGTGGCGTATCTACCTTTATATATACAGAATATCATTGGGAACTGGTAGCTATTTAGGGAGACCTGTGATCACCATTGGAAAACTTCTGATTGGAATGACAGAGGGAAAGAAGACGCGGCACATTATTTATTTAAAACAAAGATGCAATTTGAATCAGTAAACTACCAAAGCAATGAGGTCTAATGGTATGCTATTAAAAAGCGTTCGTTGTGCAATCGTTACATATTTAAGGAGACAATATACATGTGGTTATTCTAATTGACAAAAGTTCTTGATTTTAATTTAGTGTCAAGATTACATCATCATCAGCTCATTAAACGTCCCCACCGAGGGGCACGAGCCTACCCGTATAGGGTGATTAGGCCTTAGTCGTCCACGCGGGCCCAGTGCGGATTGGACGACTTCACACACAACCTTCGAATCTCTTCGCAGGCGTGCATGAAGGTTTCCTCACGATGTTTTCCTTCACCGTAAGAGCGTCGGATAACGTACATATATTTTCGAAAACACATTAATACGTGTCGTGATTTGAACCTCAGCCCTCCTGGTAGGAAGGCGACAGTCCACACCATTGAGCCACCGACGCTCAAGATTACATAGATCCAAAAATGTTTGTACATACTTGCATAACAACAGTAAGCGGGAATGCTTCAATGTTTTTAAATAGGTCAATATATCGTGATGCTTTACATTCTATTTAAATTAATATTTAGTTATTTATCAGACGACTGTTAACACAGTCAAAGGTGATCTTATCTCGCTTAGATTGCCTTCACCTAAATAACTGAGTATGGTCAAATCTCACTGTCAATTTGTGTGAAATTGAGATATTAAACTTGTGAGTTTACGACTGTTACGCTTATTTACTCTGACGATTTTATTTGTATACAATGAACCTTGTATGTTTTTGAAAAATCAGCTAAACGTGTGGTAGAATCATTAATGAATAACATATTGAAGTAACTC
This sequence comes from Leucinodes orbonalis, assembly GCA_019425675.1. Lineage (NCBI taxonomy): Eukaryota > Metazoa > Arthropoda > Insecta > Lepidoptera > Crambidae > Leucinodes > Leucinodes orbonalis. Next base: position 137,882 of record PQWD01002175.1, on the reverse strand, counting down.
TTGTTCTACTTTCAAAAAGAACAAAGCTCTTCCTTAAAATCCTAGGAAAATACAAAGGTTTTTTGTTATATGAAAACCGTTAATCTTAGTAAAGAAATAGTTTTTACGTTTACATTTAACAATATATAACTGATTGATCGGTGCTATCGACTACCATCCTTAGGCGTCCTATACATTACTCGCGAATTAGTCCGTAACCGTGAATTAGTAGTGTCAAGTCCCGTCGTGCTTCGGGAAGCATGTTAAGTTGCATGAGGTTAGATGAACACATGTAGAAAGGCACTACGGCTTACTTCGTCCGACTTTGTCTCGCTTCGGGCGACTTCCATTTATTGTCGGTTCTTGGGACCCGAGTCAAAGGGCTCGAAGTTGCACGAAGTGCGTTCACGAAGTACACTACACTACTCGGCCGGTTTCGGAATACTTATACTACGCGAGTAGTGTAAAAGAAGTAATAGGCACATTAAAATATACTTACATACTTTAACAGCCTTTGTCAGTGCTAGACTTGCGTTTTCTTACGAGGGTTTTTTTACTTTGCCATTATCTCCACGCATGGCAGATGGGTTGTGGAACCTAACTTATAAAGTAAAACCTACCTATAAAGGATAGGTTCGATGAAACGGCACTGCTACCCATTCTCATCATAATATTTGTCCCAATGACACTTCTTAGGTCACCAACGGGAGGGTTGTCCGTGGTGTTGTGTGACGTTGAATTAAAAATCTGCAGCACATTTATATAAAGCATAAAATATTGCAGGACAGCAGTTTACCTTGTGCCGTATTCGTGTTTTCCGCTAAGAACGTCACCAACGAGCAAAAGCATGTAAGCATCACATTCACATGGACTGAGGTGTTAGCGGGCTGCAATAGAAATAAAACACAAGGTTGGTGATTTTCCTACTGTAAATTTGTTAGCATTCGTCCTAAATTAGCATGTTACTCATATCCAATAGTAGTGCTATTGTATTCAAGATGGATCACGTAATGTGGGTAGGTACCTCCTTATGACTCAGGCTGTTGACTAGGTTCAAAAATAAATCTGCAACGCTTATTATGGAATGTATCTGCACCGCTTATTAGGTAAATCGCAAATTAAATTAATTTTCAATACCGTGACGTTACAAATCGTAATTTCACAGAAAATGATTGTTGTATTAATGAATAAAAAAAAATTGCTCAGTTTGTCTTTCATTCCACATCCCTGTTATTTTAAAATAAGTTCAAAATAATTATGCATCAAATTCTTATGACAAAACTGGAAATTTTGTTTTAGATAATCAGATTATTAATTTTAAGCAGCCAAAGTGTAGTGTTTGATAATGACTTAATCGAATACGAGTATCTTATGCGTAACTTATCAAAGCTAAGTCGCAAGTAAGGATGAATGGAGTATTTTTATTAGATATGTAAGTTAAGATTAATGACGTTATGTCTTCTAAGATATGATATTAGAATTGACAAAATTGTGAAGGATGAGTGAAGGTAAATGGGTTGCTGGTGTAAGAGAGAGATCATTCAGCGATTGGACTACCCTTGATAAACACTTTTGAATCTTTACTCGTTTTCCTTCCCAACTACAGTTCATAGTGTTCATATTCTCATTATAATTTATCGTGTGCATTATTTGGTTTACAAATATCTTAGAGTAAAGTGAAGGTACACATAAACCTAATAAGGGCAGAGCAACATGTTTTTAATTAATGAACAAAATAAATGAAGAATAATTAGAAAAATAAATGAAAGAAAAAGAAAAATTTAACTTAAAAACATTAAAAATAAATTTATTATTATTTCAATGTATTTTATTAATCTAGCTTCTAAGTAGCATTATATAACTTCTCGCTTATTGTACACGAGTAAAATTTTACCACAGGTAAATTAGATTTGGAAAGGTACTCAGAAGAGCACACAAGTGGTGTGACGTTAGAACAGCGTATCGGCGACGCTCCGTGCACGTTCACGATCGCAAAGAAGAAAGTACCAAACGAGAATATCCACGAGGGTTATTGTCTATGGAACGTTTCTGAGACCTCGTCCTATGTGTGGGAATGTCTCAAGAAGCACGGGAGATTGGAGCCGGATCCAAGTTTGACTCCGCCCCCGCCGAAGGTACCAGATAAGGCAGATAAAGATGATAAGAAGGAAGAGAAGCAAGCGAAGTTTCATAAATGTGAGTGAACTGGAAAACTCAAATTGCTTTATTCAAATAAATCTTTAGGTATGAAACTTTTATATAGTTATAATCTTAGATAAATATACACTAACTAGATACACAATCTCAATTAAAAAAATGTCCGCGGCAAAAGTCTGCCCATCGCGTTAGTTGGGCAGAATTTTCATTCATGTTCACGTCGCTCGCTACATGTCATAGTGACATTGTAGTATGCTCATGCTTTTGATTTTGTACCCTTTTGATGACGCGTTAAGATCAAAATTTTAATGAATAATTTTATATCAAAAATATAACAATAAGTCATATGTTGGTTGTGTCAAGCGGCTCGGGCAGCTTTTGGTTGATATTTCTTCGTGATTGTGTATTTAGTTAGTTTATTGTTTATCTAAGGTCATAATTTAATTTTTAAATGAATCTATCACCGATTTAGAAGGTTGTTAGGTATCTTCTAAGAAAAATCCTACATGAAGCTAGGTCACTACAGGAGTTTTTTGTAATGGTGAACTATATAAGTTGCAGTCTTTATATTGCTAAAAAGTATAACTATATTATAAGGGCGGGTTACGCTGTTCTGTGTATTTATGTAAATTTTATTGTAACTAGTAATTTTTTTAAACAGGTGATTCTGTTGGGCTATCAAGTGTTATATCTCTAGACCCCGGTGGAACCGGTGTCACTGAGTTCTGTTTAGCTTGGGATATGCCTATAATTAAATACCAAAAAGAAAAAAAAGTACATAAAAGGTAACATATTTATTTTAAATCTAATGTTTGTATGTATATTCATATTTTTAAACACTGCTAACGTTTGATTTAAGTTGCAGATATTATACAAAGTATTTTGGTAGTGACGGCATAGCCGGTGCTAGCATAGCGGCGTACGCTCTTAGGAATTATAAGAATTGGGAGAAACAACTGGCGGAATGGCAGGATCCCATATTAAATAATAAGTAAGGATTACTGTAATTACGATTATTTAAATTATTTGTAATAATATTTGTTGATGTAGTATTTTTTTAACTACAAAATTTTTTCAGTAATCGCAACTGTAAAAATATTTTTATTTTATATCCAAGATTCGCCGAGATTCGGCGACGTCAAGCACTTGAGAAATTAATTTAGTATTTTAGCTCACTCAATTGGTGAAAGGGCGTGTCTGATATTGTCATCTGATCTAGTATTCTATGTTACATGTAAGCTTAATATTTTAGTAATTTCTTGTGTGTTTTCAGCAATATACCAGACTGGTTAAAAAGTGCCTTAATGAACGAGCTTTATTTTATTGCTGACGGAGGAACTATATGGCTCGACGTACACGACGAATATCCAGAGACGGATCCTAGGTAATATTAGTTTAATATCCACTGATTATCACACAGCGCCATCTTGGCCTAAGCTAAACATTATCCTGCAATATGGGTACTAAACAACGGGTAAACATACCCTCATATATAGTTCTTTTTGTAAATAAATACATATACATAAAAACACCTACACCATACATAGAACACAGAAGAACAGACATGTTCATGCATAAAAATGATTGTACTGCCCGGGGATCGAACCCGGACCCGACGTCTCAACCATAACCACCGAATGGGTTTTCATACTTTCTGCCACAAGTCTACCTAATTATATCATCGACATTATTAGCCTATTACGACCCACAGCAGAGCACAGCATATCTTATGTATTTTAATTGTTAATCATTTTGGTTGGTAACCAAATATGACTATCTTGTCTTTGACTAATTCTATTGTCCTTGTTCCAGACACGACTTTGGCTTATTTGGATACTTGGAAGGTCACGAGTATCGGATGTACAATACTTATGATGTGCATTTCTATGCGTCATCTGCTTTAGCTCAGCTCTGGCCCAATTTGCAAGTAAATATTACTATAACTATTATATTAAACTATGCGTTAATTTTTTTGTGGTTAATATGAAACAAATATTTGGATTATTTATTTAAATAAATCTTAATGTGCATGAAGACATTATGTCTACTTATTTGAAGGGGAACCAAAATACATATTTTTGTGTTTTAAAATAAAATGCTAAACTACTGTCTAATATAATGACCCGTGATAGTCTATTGTAGGACTTTTAGGTCTCCTGCACATAATGATGGGTTTTGTCATAATCTCGATCGGGCAGGGTCGAAAATAGTGATACTTTTTGAAGGTTAGGTTTGATTACCTCAATCTCTCCTTTTCTTCGCGCCACAACTATTATGCTTTTGTTATTATTGTGTTCTGAGCTGAAATATGAGGCAGTGAAATTAGTGGATTCTTGATTATTAACCCTTTGACCGCCAATGGAGTTTTAAGGCGCCAGACACAATAGATTTTCTATTGTGTCTGGATTCCCGGCGTTCAATGGGTTAATATTGACGTCACTAGTCAGCAACTGCACTGTAAGTTTTTCGAGATCACTGGTTTATTATAGGCGTCAGTTGATCGCATTTACCGGATGGGTGTTTAGGAGATTGCTTATTTTCATCTAATTTTATTTCATACATAGGCAAACAAGTAGACTTCTTACCTGTTGGTAAATGATACCAGTCAGTGAATATTTATTATTATTATTTATATTCTCAAACAGGTAGTGTTACAGTACATGTTTCGGGACACAATCACAATGGAAACGGAGAAATGTCGAAGAACATTATTCGATGGGAAATCAGTGAAATGCAAAACTAAGGACTCGCTCCCACACGACCTTGGCGACCCAGGTATTAAGAAAATTATTAATTCAGTTGCGTTATGTAACTTATCAGATTAGATTAGCCTTCATTTAACTAAAATCGGCTAACCGACAAACGTAACTGAAAGTTTGGTAGATAGGAAGGTAACACAAATTGTGCCCGTTAATAGCTAGTAAGCATTGAAAATTTTAAATGATATCTTTATTATAATAAATATCAACACAAGAATACGTTATCTGAAGTTATCCATGAAAGCGGGTTTAAGTGCCATTAATTAGGTTCTAAATGAAATATTCGTCAGTTAGCGGCCTTTTGTATAGTATACGATTTAATATTTAAGGTTGTGGGCATCCAAGCAGAACATGGTTGTAAGGATAAGTTAGTCACGACTGATCATGAACATATACATATGCTATGCTTGTGTATAAAGTTAATATTAACTTTGGAACAGTTTCAATAAGTCTTTTGGTGTTCAAACACGAATGATGTGTCATAATGGTTTACAATTTTACTACTGTCCCAAAGGTTCCTGGTTCGATGCCTGTGTAGTACAAATATTTGTTTTTGCACGCAGCTAAAATTAATTGACGACCCATTTGCTGTAGCGGTTGAGACGTCGGCTGCTACACCAAAGGTTCCATGTTCGATCCCTGGGCAGTACAAACATTTGTGTGCATGAACATGTCTGTTTGTAATGGTCTGGATGTTTTGTATATATAATATGTAGGTATTAAAAAAAATAAGAATGTTTATTACCCATAATACAGACTTTACGCTTAACTTGGGGCTAGATGGTTCTGAGTGAATGTCAGTGGATATTAATTTATTTATTATTTAATTCAGAGGACGTGCCATTCTCAAATATAAACGCTTACAACGTGCACGACGTGAGCGAGTGGCGGGACCTCAACCTCAAGTTTATATTGCAAGTGATGCGCGACTACAAACTGCTGCGAGGGCATGCGGCACCTTTCGCTAACGAGCGGTGAGCTAGCATAATTTGTCTATGATATATTTTTTCATATCTATGATATTTGCTCCGTTATCTATGGTAATATAATATAGTTTAAGGTTCGATGGGGATGACATGTCATTTCATGACTAAAGCATAAAAAATTTAAAAAAATCTATGGTAATAATCCATCGCAATTAAAAACATCATCATGATGATGAAATAAAAGCATGACCATGAACACTTGAAAATATATATGTATATTTTAAAGGTTTATTTATTTAATTACATTTTTACCGCTCAAATCTTAGGCAAGCAGGAAAATTAATAGAAAATATATTGTTTATGGGACTTAAGCACCGGCTAAAGAGCCGAGTGGTTAGATTAATAATATTATTATCTATAGACTAATTAATACATGTGCTATGAAACATAGGATGGATTGATAGTTATCGGGTACGGTACTGCGAAGTAGTGCATTATAATTTGTACAAATACCACCATACATATAAATTAATGCACTTTAAGAAATCTTTCTTGTCTGCTGTTGGTTTTTTTTAACTTAGAATAAATCTAGCATAAGTTTTTCGAACAGATTTCCTAATAAAAATAACCACAACAATCTTAACATTGAACTTCATTTTGTGTACTAATAGATATGATAACGCTATCATCAAAAGATTATATATTTATAGTATCCTTAACCGTGGTTGTTAGTCTTTTGATTTTTTTTATATTGAACGGTGTTACTTACGTGTTAATGTTCAATGCCCTAATGTTTAACCTCAAAAACCTGAAAAAAACATAAGCATAATATTTATATTTAGGTATATTTCGTAAATGCCACCATCACACGACATTTTACGAAAAAATGTATTAATGAGTGTTTTTTATATTTGTCAAAGATTCAATATAAACAATTTGTCTGATTTCATTTCCACGTGATAAAGTTATAAAAATTAAGGCATTACAGTATAACCAAATAAAATGCGAAAAAGCCCGATCTATCAGTCAGACAGTCAGGTTGTTCCATATCAAACAAAGTATTATCTTGTGCAGGTTTCCTCACAATGTTTTCCTTCACCGTAAGAGCGTCGGATAAACGTACATGTCATTTAGAAATTTCGAAAATAATTTTAATGTATAATTCAGATATCATCATCACCAATATGTATAGTCAATTACAAAATATCTGTATCAGGAACTTACGATTACTTGTAAATCTTGAGTACGAGTAGTTAAAATTTAGTACTAACAAGTAATCTCGTAAATACTAAGTAATTTACAACTTTGACTTCATGATAGAACACTTCCAAATTTTCACGTCGCCATCAATGAAGTCGCTCCTTCATTTCTCTTGCAGTCACCCAAAATTTTATTTATTTACCTTTTCTTTGCTATCAGTACCAGCAAAATTTTTCTTTGCCGCCCGTACGCACGCAAACACGCACACGTTCACACGCGCAATAACCGCCCGTGACCGATAGGTACCAGTCGATGCAGTACATAGACGACGTGAGAGATGGCACCGAAGACGACCTGTACTCGAGGTCTACGGGGCAGGCGGAGTCGCCGGAGCGGTCGCCTGACGCGAGTATACGCAACGCGCCCGCTGCCAACGAACAGAGATCGTACGCTGTGGGCGATATACTAGATTTACTTTACAGGTATAAGTCAATGACTGAGCTTATAGACTGTGTGGTGCTTTAACAATGCTTGCGCGTGTGTACTGTACTAAATCCATTTACTATGTGTATCAAATAAAATAAACGCCATTTAGTGCTTGCGTGTTCTGTATTGCGTTGTTTAAAATTTAGATGAAATAAAAGATTTTTTAATTTAAAGATAAATCAATGTTGCTGTGTATGACAATAAAAGTTGCTTGTTTACCCTTTGTTTGTCGATGAAAAGTGTTGTTTATGTCCTATCCATCCATCCTGTGTTTGGTAAATTAATGTGCGTGTTTAACCAACCTAACTATATCACATTGTCACCCTACTCTTTACTGTATTGATTATGTAAATAAAATTAGATAATAGCTCTATTATTGTTTATTCCAATGTGAATTGAATAACGTTCATAAGTATAATATTCAGATGCTAAATTAATCAATAAATGATTGATAATAATAATTGCATTATTAAAAATACCTTAATTTTAATATATTCGTAAGTTATATCAGTTGATGAAAATTCATTAAATCAATCCTCATAATCATGCTTTGTTTATTTGTTTTAATGCCTGCATTGATCTTTTTAAGCATTTTATTTTATAACCAAAAAGATAATTATTTTCTTACTCTCCATATGAGTTAGTGTTAAATAAAGAACTAATAATTTGAATTTTATATTTATTTTATGTCCTATAATATAGGGCCTAATACTGGGTTGCATTAACCTAAAATAAAAATAAATGATTTCATGGTGTTAAAATTTATTTAAAGACATTTTGCTTGTTTGCTTGCTTGGTATATTTTATACGCTTGGTTTTAATTTAAATTTATCACATGAGGGTAAAATAAAATAATGTAGGTTTTAGTAATTTACATGAATATACATAGCAAAGTTCAGTCGCAGTGAATTCGTATTCTAGATATTCATATTAAAAAAAAGTTAAACTTAAGTAATATAATAATTAATGCTAAAAGTATATGTTTCAAAGGATATATATCTCCACACACCGGTGGCGATTCAGGTGTCACCATTGTCAGGGCGGAGATGAACACTTTCCATCAGATGTCTCTGTCTTGCTCGTTTGCTACCTGTTACATAAAACAAACAAACGGGATAAATTATATCTAGTGTGTTGTATAATTCATTCTTATATGTGTTTATCAATATATTTAAATTTCCCTTCCCCTTCTGTTGTTAACCAAACTTTCAGTAGGTATATAGAGATATTCAAGTAAAGTCCACGCATGTAGTATCACTATTAAGGTAGACACGGAAGACCATGGTCATGTCTTCATTACCATGGCACATGCGGAGTGGTACACAATTTATGTATTTTAATATAAGTTATAAGTAACCAATTTCTCGGATTAAAGCGCGGTAAATTTAATACTTCGTATTTTATTCACGTTGTGGTCTACCCGTGCCCACTGTTTCTCCGAACCGGAAAAAAAATACGAAGTTTTCACAATTACCGTTCTGAATCCGAAAATAAAATTAAGTTTAAGGAAATTCTTGTTCCTTTTCTAAGACCCATATAAACATGACTTTATTCTTTTCTTAATGTCAAATCAAAATCACAGGAATCCAGACGTGGATCCGGTCACAGAAGAAGTGGGTGACCGGCCCGAGCCTCGAGACACGCCTTCCGTGTGGGATGCAAAGAAGTACCTCGCCGATATGTACCCGTCGTGCGTGACGCTACTGCGGCGTGCCACCGAATGGGACAAGGATGGAGACGGGCTTATAGAGAACAGTGGCTTACCCGACCAGACGTATGACGTTTGGGTCATGTCTGGGCCAAGGTATGGTATCTACATATAACTCTTCATATCCCGGGATAGGGAACACAAATATTAAACTATTGTAATATGTTCGATATCAGATCATCGGGAAGTGTAAGGTTAAATATCAGCCTTATCATTTCATTCGAAAACGTCCACTGCTAAAGGAATGCCTCTCCTAATGACTCCCACGTAGACTGAATCCTAGCAGTTGCCATCCATGGGCTGACCTTAACATATCCCACGTGAGATATATTGTTTTATTTTTAACAATTCATCATCGTAATATTAGCCACAAGTTGTACACTTTTGATCATCTACTGCTCCTGCCTCCGTAGTCTTATGGACAGAGAGTTAGATAGCTGCGTTATTCGGGGGGTGTAGGTTCGAATTCCACTGAAAGACAACATAGTAAAAGTCACTTTGAACGATTTTCCCAATCTGGATAGCACATTACTGGCTGATTATTCTTAAAATATTCCGTATTTCGTAAAACACGTTAAACCTATCCGGTAGTGGGTTGTTATAGGCTAATTGATGAATCGTTACAGAAATCAGAATAGGGAGTTCTGACTTTCGGAATCGCGACTGTATTTCCTCAATAAATTTGCCAAATAAACCGCCCTTTGACTGCCGGATACGCCTTAAAGCGTCACAAACAATTGTTTTCTCATAGTATCTAGATTCATAACGGTGAATGGGTTAATTAGGGGAAGCCTTGTTTTTTTTAATCAGTGCGTACTGCGGTGGACTATGGGTTGCGGCTGTAGCAGCGGCCGGTGCTTTAGCGACGGCTTTGGACGCGGCTGAAGCGGCAGAGTTTGAAGCATTATTGAGTCGGGCCCAAGCCGCACATGAGCGGAGGCTGTGGTCCGGGGAGCATTACCTGTTCGATGTACGCGCTGCTAATGCGCGCCTTATTATGGCTGATCAGCTAGCCGGACATTGGTATAGTATATTGTATATGCGGTTACCTTTCAGGGATCGGCGAAGCGTGCTTTGGTCTGAAGACTAGCAGGCCGGACGTGCTAAATTTTGACAACTATAACGTAACTTGGTGTACCGAAATTCAACTTTTTGGTCAATTTATATCGTGCTAATAATTTGACAGCTAGTTTGAAATGACAGACGAATTTGAAACGTAATCTGATGGCAATACCGATATCGAAAATGTCAATTATTACAGGATCAGAAGGATGCTGTAACTACACCCATATTTTTATTGAAACGTTTTGTTTTAAAATAACGCAATCGGCTTACGGTCTTACTCCATGGTTACTAACTTCATAGTTTAGTGGACGGAGTATCATCGCTAAATACTAATGTATAACACCTATAAAACATCGTTTGTGTAGCGATGACTATAACCATATTATTGGCGCTTTGATGGTACCTATCTATATGACATTTGAAATGTCTCGATTTTTTTGCGACTAGAATGTTGACAACACTATGAACACTTTGTTTGTACCGATATTATTGACCTTTAGGCTGTGTCTATTAATTTGGATACCCTAAGTGCTCCTATATTTTAGACGCTGACTATACCTAGTTGCAAAACAATATAAAATGCGGAACTTGCTTCTGAACAAATAATCCTGAATAAGGCTTTACCTCAATGATTGTCATAAAAGTTGTACAAATTACAGGTTTCTCCGTGCGTCAGGATGGACAGAATCCGTGTTCCCAGAGAGTAACGTGAAGAAAGCCCTAAGGACAATCTACGAGAACAACGTGTTGCGTTTCAAACAAGGCAGCATGGGTGCTGTCAACGGTTTTTTCATGGGCGAAAACGGCCATGTGGATAAGACCTCATTGCAAAGCGAGGAGGTCTGGACTGGAGTCACGTTCGGACTAGCCGCTCTTATGGTTTATGAGGGTAAGTGTATTTTTTATATATATTTAAGGGCATTGTAAAACGTCGTTTTCAGAAATTGAAAAATGATGTTCAGTTCATCTGTCAGTCATTAAGCCTTACTTACAGCGCCAACAATATAAGTTTTATTTAATAGTTTTCTACAGCATTAACTTCAATAATTGTCTTCATTATAAAATCATATGATAAGATTTGTTATCGACTTAAAGCACATGCTTATCAGTAAATAGCAACACGATTACAATAATTTTAATGAATCTATAGCCCTTATGATTTTGCATTAAAGGTTTTCTTGAGGCTGTATTTTTGGTTGATGGAGGTTAAGATACGTTTCTATCTAGTCCCCCCACTCTTATGCCGGTGGTTTCAACAGGATTGCTGAATAGAACACGCTCTTCGACATTAATTAAAAATATATAGATATTTCAGATTTACATCCATGTGTTAGTGCGATAGCAACCTTTCTAACATTTATAATATACATAATGTTAAAAACCTATTATGGAATTCCGCTCGTTACCTAATTGAGAAGAAAAATGTATCTTACGTAAATATACAAGTTCAAAATTGTGCCCTTCTCCAAATCTACAAGTTCAAAATTGAACCTTTTCACAAATCTACAAAGATTGTATCCTCATATACACGTGGCATATAACGTTTTATTTAACAGGAGATATAACTAAATGACGACATGTAAGCACCGTTTTGAACTCAGCGTTTTGACTTGCACAAAATCAAACTTGTCCAATAAAGAATTATAATCTTTTCACTTTTTCAAAGATAAACACCTGCCTGTGTTATCGGATAAATATAATTACGAATTTATTATTATCTAACTACAGGCTGTGGTTTCCAAGTTTAGTATTAAACAATTAACCTTGTTATGCGAACTCATCTTAAGTGACATAACTTTTAGGCCAGTATTCTGAACGAGATTCAAGCGCTGATCTTTACTTAAATAGAGTTAGCCCTATATACGATCAATAGCGCCATCCCTTTCTAACTCAATATAAGTAAAGATAAACGTTAAGTCTCGTTCTAGAATACGGGCCTAAGCAGTGGCGTGCACTGAGGTTATGAATAGGGTATGCACAGTGAGTGACACTTATCGCAAAAGCAATACATAGTATTTTTTATGAAATTTAGTGCAGTTGCTGACAGCAGATCGCCTATGGTTTCAATCTGCAGAGAAAATTGGGCGCATAAGTGGGAATATTTTAAAATTTTGACGATTTCCGGGATGTCTGGACACACGCGGTATGCACTGCATATTTGCATATATGGAGTGCACGCCACTGGGCCTAAGTCTGTGACTTTATTTGTCAACAGATTTCCTAACCAGCATTGATAATTTTCAGGAATGCACGAGGAAGCCTTCGTGACGGCAGGCGGCCTCCACAAGACGTTGACCCAAATGGGGCTCGCATTTGAAACTCCAGAGGCGTTGTATGAGAGCGGCCATCATCGTTCTGTCGGTTATATGCGACCGTTGTCCATCTGGGGAATATACCAAGCGTTGCTGGCACGACCGCCTCCACCACCTCCCGCAGCCAATGGACAGGTACCACGCACCCAGAAACCATTATAGTGAACTGTAATACTGAAAAGTATGTTGCAATACACTCAGTCCCCTCTTTATTCTCCTCTACGTATTTTGCTTAACCTACTTAATCGTAAATCTCGCCTATTTCCCTCGCTACAGATGCTATAAAGGATTCCGGTATGATTGCCTCCCACAGCCAATAATCAGGAACTCGCATCCAGAAAATATAATGAACTATATTATACATAGATACAGTATTCTTAATATTCACACAACCCCTTTCTCTGTATAATATAGAATTTTTGTTAAGAACCTACCTACTCGTATATATCGCCTACTTTTCTCGCAACATACTAAGTTGTTGACGAGACCGCTTCCGCAGCTTATGATCAGGTACCACATACCCAAATTGCTAACACTGAAATAAATAATTATTTATAATAGTCGTCTAGGAGTTAGCTTGCGGGTTTTTAATACGGAAAAAATCATTTATAAACGAATTTATACAGACGTAGTTTGCTTAGCATTTATTTGAATTTTTAGTAATATAATTGTATTATTATAATTTTTACTGCATCAGCCATGAGATGGTTTACGAAACGAAAGAAAATTGTATGTAAATGCCATGATAGGCCTCTTTTAATATGATGATAGTACTTAAGTTCGGCTAAGTAACTGTAAAACAATATGTATTGTGATATTTTATGATGATGAACAAGGAAATTTGTTTGTTTTATTATTAGTTTTAACATAGGCACCAATTGTTATACCAATGAAATTGCAACGAAAGTATTGTATTAGCTATTTAAATTATTATTTATGAAAACGTCTACAATTACAAGATAAAACTAAAGTTTTTTTCTGTTAAGACATGATGCATAGTGTTTATTATAATTTATTAAATTATGTAACCTTCAAGTATTTCTGTACTTCGTAATAAGTATTTAATCCCCTCGTTATTTGATAAGCAATATTTAGAAAAGGTAGATACCAAATGATTGTACTAGTTTTATTATATTTATCATTTTATTTAATATAAATTTCGTACATAAAAATGCATTTTGGGACACGTTAATAAAAAATATGAAAGTACCTTTTATTTTAATTTTCCCTATATTTTAAAATAATTCTAAATGCCTTACTTTAAAATTAAACTATGGGTATATTTTGTACTATTGTAAATTAAATACGTATATTGGTGTCGTATGCAGTTAGAATAAATAGAAATAAACTTATTATTTACAAAATATTTACATCAAATATTTTCAGTCTTCATTATCTAGTTGTTATCTCGCAACAAAACCTCATCGTTCAACAAATATCTCTTTTTAAAAGTAAGAGACATGACTTTAACTGACATCCAACATTAAGTTTGGAAAGCTACCTTACCAAGAAAATATGAATAGCGTCGGCCTTCATAACCTGTACTTTTAATTACATAATCTTTACCCTTTTGGGTGCTACTACAACCTAAATATATTAATATATAGTTTGTCTGGTAAAAAAATCTCGTCTAACATGTGTTAAAATACTAAAATTTTTGTACCAGTTTTTTAACTGATTCTTGTAATAGTTCTTTAAGAGTTGGGAAGGCTAGTACAGAGGCGAGATGACTCGTTCAACTTGGGATGGCTTGTCCAAACTCGGGATGGCTCGTTGAAACTCGGGATGGCTCGTTGAAACTCGGGACGACCCGTTCGAATTCGGAATGGCTCGTTCAGGCTTGAGTTTCTGGTACCGACACAGTACCGTTCATAGGTGGTTAATTTCTATAAGTTACTAGGTGTGCGTGGGTGACACATTAATGTAGAGGTGAGGCTGTTCGCGGGGGAAGCGCATTCGCACGTGTGTGTCGAGCGGCCCGCTGGTTTCGCGTTCAACTATAGTTGCCATCTGGTGACCCCTGAAAAAAATATTAATAATAAATATCCACTGACATTCACACAGCGCCATCTAGCCCCATATTAAGCGAGGAGCTTGTAGTTAGGATGCTAAACAACTAGAAATAATTGATAAACATACTTATATACTTTTTTTTGTAAATACATATCCCACCAAAAACATTCTGTAAAAAATGTATCCAAGTCTCGATGGAGCTGTTTGATTATCTCTAAAAAGTAATGAAATCAAGACAAAGACATGCCAAGTCTAAGGTTCCTTACTGCGATTACTTTATTATTATGGTTAATGTTGTGTGACTTGGCCGTTTATCATACATAGAACCACCCATAGACCATAACAAACAGACATTCTTGCACACAAATGTTTGTAGTACCCAGGGATTGAACCCGAAACCCTGGTGTAGTTGCCGACGTCTCGACCATTACTTATACGTCAAAAATCGTCAAAAATTAATTCAAACTTCGTTTCCTAAAACTTCTTAAAAATACCTAACTGTGAAGAAATGTTTTTAGATTATTTTGCGAATTTCTATAAGTCACAATGTTTTGTCAGGCATATGAAAAAATGCTTAGTATTTCATGAAGGAATTACAAAAGTAGAAATTAAAATTTAATTTCTAGTTATTTAATAACAACAATAAGTTATATAAATAATTATTTACGTTACCATAAATTGTAGTTGAATAAAGCATATTTACCTAATGAACAAAATATTGTCACAAACTGAACCTACTAAATCATTTACTCGGAGTATAACAAACCTGATATCATGTTTGGGATGGCCAAACGTGGTGAACTGGGGACTGCCACTGAGTGGGCGCGGCGGTGGCGGTATCAGATAGTCGTCCATACGCGATTCACCTTCGCACGAGTGCATAGTCAGCGTGCTCGACGATATCTGCAATTATTTGGGTACTTTTATATTGCCGTGTATACCAATGATAACATTATTTTAATTTTATCAAATAGGTGTCAAAAGAGGATAGGATTTTTTTGTGTTTTATCGACATTTTACGTATGGCTTTCACGTATTTTGTAGTATCGATAAAGTCAGGCTGACGATACGCAGAGTGTGCCGATTGGTCAATAGCATTTCCCATGGTTCTAAAATTCGTCATCTGCACAGGTACATTGGTAAGCCTTATTAATTGGGTACGGTAAGACTGCAGTGGACCTTTTGATCGCCAGGAATTACAGACAATCTAATGTTTAAGTTTCGTCTTTGTATTTTGCGAATATTTAAATACACTTACAATAGATCTTGATTTCTCGTCCATTTCAGATTGCACACTATTTGTTTCCGCTACACTTCCTCCGCTGACTGTACTTAGTCGTCCAGACGACGAAGAACCTAAAAGAGTGTCAAAGTCAGATCAACTGATTTCGAATTTATATTTTTTATATATTTAGGATTCATATCGCAAAAAGTTACATACTGTCGCTCATACTGCTATTTGGTCGTGTGCTCCCGTTTCTTTTTTCGATTCCACTGTTATTATCATGATCTATAACAAAAAATACACAATATTTAAATTATAGCGTCCTATGATTAAGCAAGCTTATTTGATTGCATAAAATCACAAGCCCTTACTTTTGCTTTTATTTTTCGAGAACATTTTCTTAACTCTTTCAAATGGAGTGGGTCTCTTCAAATTATCCTTTATCTTTTGCTGAATTTTGTCATACTCTTCACGCATTTTGTTAAGTTGCTCCTGTTTTTCTTTTAGCGACTGTTGGGTCTCATTCCGATTTTTCCATTCCATAACTAACTTCTCAACTTCTGATATACTAAAGACGTTATTTTTAAAGTCATTAATTATTTCCGCTAATTCTTCTTGCCCTGTCAAAGGGCATATTTCTTTGCCCGATTTCACACTGCCACTGCTGCGTGACTCTTTGGCGTTCAAGTTTATTTGGCATATATCACTAGTAGGTGTTTCTATGTTGAATGTTTTGGATTCTTCGGTGGGTGAGTAAAGGAATATATCGGATTGGTGCGGCATTAGTCGGGAGCTGTTCGCGTATAGATTGTTCGGTCTGAATTTGGGGCTTTCTACTTTGATGTTGGAAGGTTGTACAAGGTAGTCATGCTCTATTGCTTGTTGGACTCGGCCGGCTGTGTCGTCGCGGAACGGCATCTCGTTTTGATAGAATTGTTCTTTGACTTTTGGTATTTTGAGTGAAGGTCGTTTCTTCTCGTCTTTGGTGGGTTCTAGTGTTTCTAGGTTTTCTGTGCAGGCTTCGCTGAATGGATCGGTGGTGGGTTCGTCGTTGCAGGGGGAGTCTACCGTATCGCAAGACTCCCGGATGCGAAGTTCTTCAGTTTGTTTTGTTTCTTCTTGGTTTTGTTCTTTGTCGTTGTCGGACATATTTTTCAAGTAGTAGTACATGTTGGAGAATTCGTTGATTTTCTGCAAACGAAAGCGACATATAGTTATTAATTTAATACGCGTTTTAAGCATTGACGTGTGTTTTAAGACTATTTCATGACGTTTATTCAAGTTGCAACAGTAGGTACATCTGCCTGTATACAAGTGATACCTTACCATCGGCCTGTACAAGAGTAAGTGATACCTTTATATAGGTATTTAATGTATACCAGCAAGTCTGTCTGAAGTAAAACCTACAATTTGTCATTAATTTAGTGAAATCACAGCCAGAGTTACCAGAGTTTCTATGGGTGCCGGTATCACTCACCATTGGATAAACTTTCTACTTGTTTGCATACCTATGAAATAAGTAAATAAATAATGTCACATGTCTATATACTGAATGTCGCACTAACCTGGTGGTCGGCCAGTACATCTGCTAGACGGTAATGCTTGTGGTCGCGTGCCAGGTCGGCGGGCGTGCGTTGGCGTAGATTGCGTAAGGCCACAGCCCCCGCCCCGCCCGGGCACTCCAGTAATTGCCAGCACACGCGTTCCAGACCGAAACGAGCAGCCCAATGCAGCAGGGTTGGATATTCTTCACCGCCTGTGATACGTAATGAAGGATTTTAAAATTTGATAGGGATGATTATAATGATAATAAAAATGATAAATAAATTAAAATGGACTAAAGAGGTGACACATAACTAAGGGAACGATCCAGAATGTAGCAGTAGGTATTCACAGTCGATAATTATCTTTTATTGAAAAATCTCGAAAATAAAAAAGATAATTGCAATGAACTTTGCATGTTTCCGATTGTATGCTATGTAAGCGCTTTTTAAATTGCAGTTTAAGAAAGAATGGAAAACTGATAATTTTATTTAGATCATTATTTTATCCGCAATATTTCCGGAATTCAAACAAAGTTTATATTGAATCAAAACCCTTGGTATTATAACAGTTTATTTTTACGAGTACGAAACTGTCATTTTCAGTTATTTACTTTGTCTATATCTAGAGCATTCATTATTAGAGAAGCTCAATTTAGTGTTCAAAACGTTTTTATATTTATGTACAAAAAACATCTTTTCGTCGTATTGTAACTATGATAACATGTCATAATAACTTACTTGACACATCAGCTTTAGGATTGAACTGTTCGTTAGATGCCAGTAGGTTGAAGTGTGGTGGTATGTTCTTCTGGAACGCATTTAGCATCCAGCTGTCGAGCTGCTCCTTGCTGGTCGTCTTGAAGCCAAGGGTCTAAAAAAGTATACATTTTATAAATAAATGCAATCTGAAATACAATGTAATGCTAAATGCATTTTGTTGTCTTTTCTTTAAAAAAAAATGAAATCCCTCTCTATTTTGAACCTTACGCAATCCATAATGGAAATAGGTCTCCCCCCACTTTGCGCCAGATATTCCGGCCCTCCGCTTTCCTGGTCCAGCCTCCACTAGCGATCTTTACCAAGCTGTCGGTCCATCGGCCCGGAGTCCAATGCTATGCTTGCCAAGACGCAGTCTCCGCTCCAGAACTCGTCTGCTCCAGTGAATCGTGATCGGCCTACAGCCATTATGACTTCAAAGGCTGAGAGCTATCTGCGCTCGCAAATTGCCCGGTGAAGCAAAAACTATCTAAGGAAGGTAAAGGCATCTGCAGCAGTAGTCAGTTCAAGAAAAAAAAACTATGACATGCTGATTCGGCGAACTATGTCAGTAATGAATGAATAAATGCATGCTTAAACATACGTTATGTAAACGTACTAGGTGCTCGAATCAGTATTGAGTCGCCTTGGTTGGTATCACCGTAGTTTCACCGACCCGTTGAAACACGATTGTTTTGCACTTCTGTATTTTGAGATGAGGCAGGGAGACGAGTGCTAGTAAAATTACCGGGTATAAGACACCGGGTGAAGAGTCAGAGCAGTGTTGAAGAAAATAATGACAACCAACTGTTACTGATTACCTCTAAACTGCATCTGTCATGGTCAGGCGTATCACTTACCACCAGGTGAGCGAACTGACCGTCTAGTGCCTTATGACAAAAAAATAAGATGTAAGTCATATTTTACCTGGCACATGAACTCCAAAGGATGATCAGATGCCCTCAGTAGCTGGTCCAGTTCCCTCAATCGGCTCTCGCACTTGATCTGTCGGCGGCCGAGCGACTGGCCGTTCTTGCTGACGCGCACCCACACCAGCATCGACACTTCCAGGCAAGATTCTGAATAACAAATATATAAATGACATGCGGTTACACTTTAAACTTGAACTATAATCTACAGCTGTTATGTCCACAGCTGGGAATGGGCTATTGAAATGAATTTCTTTGATGGGAGGCTCAACAGCAAAATGTGAGAGCTATGAAATTTAAAAGGACTTAAGTATGGTACCAAACGTACCGAGATACCGAGACCAGCAAGAAACTCAGTAGATAATCTTATATTATTATATTAATCAAAATAATTTATATTAAGCCAATAGATTTTGTTTTATCATAATTTTATTATGCAAACGCATAATTATACATCTAACTAGTCCTTCAAACTTTATGTCTAGTCTTTTTCGACGCTAAGACACTTTTTTAGGTAGGTATATTTATATCAAATTGGATGCAGTTATCACAAAATTATTATGTAGATTTTTTTAACTTAGATGTTCTTGGTGGGAACTTCGAGTATAGTAGGCTCTTATCGTTATCTCAGCGACTTTCGTTTATCAGCCGCGGGGACAGTGTTCTTTTGAGTACGCCTGTTGACGTCATTCCTATGCCTATAGGTATTAAAAACATCGTTTGATCTGTATATTAACCGAAAACAACAAGACTTTGTTGTTAAACGGTAACGGTTTGAGTGAATCAGCGTGTACGGATTCCTTGGAAGTTTCTTTTTTATATTAAATTGTGATCGGGACGATAAGTAAAAAAAAACAGTCACTGTATAAAGTGATTCTTTTCGGTCAACACCGCCCTGCGCCCGTCACCGAGACTACGGTTGTTAGGTCTCATATACCCGGTAATTTCACTAGCTACAGTGCCCTCATCCCGAAACACAAAAGTGCATAACCCTTCTATTTCACGGGACGATATCTGGTACTACGGTGGTATCTAGACGACTCAAGATCAAGTCTACCGCCTAGTAAAGACTTAGGTTAGGCTGGTTCATTGACTTACCAGGTATATCGAACTGCAGTGTGTATGGATTCCTCTTCTTGAAGCTGGGTATCTGTATGACTTCGCCTTTCTTGTCCACCATTATTTTAATGCTGTCCTCCTCTCTAATGGGGTCGTTTAGCAGCGCTATCACTCGACTCTGGCCCTGGTCAAAATGCAAACAGTCCAATGAATTATTTGCTCCAACACCAACTACTGATAAGAAACTC
Source organism: Leucinodes orbonalis (assembly GCA_019425675.1). NCBI lineage: Eukaryota > Metazoa > Arthropoda > Insecta > Lepidoptera > Crambidae > Leucinodes > Leucinodes orbonalis. Next base: position 117,516 of record PQWD01002175.1, on the reverse strand, counting down.
GGTCCCACGATATAGTAAAACAGGTTGTATTGCACTAATTGCAAAGTAAAATCAGATATCAGCAAGAGGCAACTGTTTCTTATATAGAATACACCCGAGATCCGAAAAAGGGATTGCAGCAGAGTAACATTAATTTGACGACTCATTTGGTGTTGCGGTTGAGACGTTAAATTGTATGTATTTATTTACGACATAAAGATATTAAGTCAAAGCATCGAGTTTTCACTGCTTGTTGGACTCTTTAGCTCAGCTCATATCTATACCAAAATTACAACTGTTAAATCAGGTGAAATCGGTGTTCTTGAAGTAGGTAACCACTCACATTATTATAAGATCTCAAGAACCTAGTACTTAATGATAAACATAACCACTATAAAATTTTTGGTTTCTCAACGATATTCTTCAAACACTTGCTTTTAATAAGGAAGGTATAGGGTCAATCACGACTGGTTCAAGATCACGTGCTATTGAAGAATACTTATTTCACATCTGCTTTTTTCACCCAACCAGTCCATTGCTGGACTAGGCCATGTTTAACCCATTGAACGCCGGGAATTTAGACACAAAAAGTATTGTCTGGCGCCTTAAGGCGTCATTGGCGGTCAAAGGGTTAATAGTATGTTAATCATTGTTTTTCTGCAGGTTCAGTGCGTGTAAGAATGTTATCAGAAGAATAAGTGTGATATTTGAAATACGAAAGCCTTTCGTCAATACAAACTCAGAAGTGGCTAAAGTAATAAAAAAAAGTAAAAAGAACCACTTACAATTTGACCTTTTTGGGTACAATCGAAAAGCTCGTCCGGTCGGTGGCGGTGTCCTTGCAATCCTTGGTTCGCAGGATCCCCACAGCAGCGGTCAGGAATGTGTCCACGAAGGAGGTGTCCTTCTCACGTACGCTCATCATCTGCCAGGTGTCTATGCTCGGGTAGTCTGGGGCAATGAAATAGCGATTGTTGCAGTCAATCGTCGCAATAATTATTTTATTTTTTAAGGTTTATCGCTGGTAGAGGCTGGGTGATAAAAGCGAAGCATAGGGATATATGGTGTAAAATGAGGGAGACATTTGTCTAATAGTGGAGCGCAAAACAGGTTGAAAAGGGGAAGTAAAGAAAACTTTATCAATGTAATATAAGTTACTCAGGACAGCCGTGTTAAGATCGTCTGCGTGAATAGGTAGTAGGTACCTTTATCATTATTTATCAACTTATTGTTACTAATTAGTGTATTATATTAATATAAGTGTACATACTTCGCACCTTCATCACTAATTGTCCTTTGTTTCCCTTGTGTTTTGTATACCTACATATAAACATTGAACAACCCGATCTAGTTTATACGAAAACAAATGTTTGTCAATCAAAGATACGTACGTAGACTCAGTAGGAAATTATAGACATAGTTATATAAGTTGATAATTTTTAAATTAACACTCATGTTGTAGGTATGTTTTTTTGTTCTGTAGGTAAGTATGAAGCACATAAGTTTAATCAAGTTTAGTTTCGATAAACTACTTTAAAAACAAATCATCATAGATTTAGCAGCAAAATGTATCAGAGATATAGTATAACTACATTTTTAACTTTTTTACGTAAACTGTCACATGCATTTGAGATAAAAAACAGCCAGCTTTGACTTTAACGTCTGCGCTAATGCTTTCTTTCATTACGTACGAGACTTATTGGGAATATATATTAATATCTATATACGGAGGTTAGTCAAATGGATGTAATAATATTGATTGCAAATTAGCACAATAAAAGCAATATCGCGAATTCTGAAAAAATATTTACGAATCTGAATTACATAATAGACCTCTAATGGAACATACCTTCACAGTGATTAGCAACGATATTGTTTTTCTCAACTCCCAGCAACATGACGAGAACCTTCTCCGGCTTGAACAACTCCTCGTGGTTGGTCTCTTTCTTCAGGTCATACAACTTGGCGGCCAGGTTCGGGCATAGGATCACGATCTGCAGTTGTGCTTTCACCATCTTCTCCAATTTCTCTTGCGAATCGCTTGACATAAGCTCCTCTGCGGTAACGGGTGTGACTCTAACAAACATAAGAATATCATATTGTATTAAGTGTTTTATAAACACGATCTCGATTTTGTGTAGTACAAACATTTGTGTGCATGGACATGTCTGTTTGTATTGGCCTGGGTGTTTTCTATGTATGATATGTAGGGGAGGTCCCCGAGAACCGGACACTTAAGGAATAATGAAAATGAAAAAAAAGGTGTTATAGATTAATTTGTTTATTTCTTCATAATCGACTCTATACTATATAACTAATCAACACATATATATTAACAATCTCAAATGTTACTTCAAATGTACTAGATATTAGGAAATAACTAACATAGAACAATGGCCAGTTTCAAAAAGGTCCCTTAATGACGGACAGTGAATTTTTCGTTCATTTTTAAACTAAAATATAACTTTTATAAACGATTTTATATTAATCATTATAACAATAAAAAAATCACTAAGAAATGTGGAAATCAGTCATAATTATGATAAACTTTGGTAATGATCAGGAACATTCTTTTATAAATCACAAAACCTCTGTATTGAAGTGATCTACAACCTACAAAAATCACAAATGTAACTCAATGAGCCCTGTTCAATATCAGCACACGCTTCATGCACCCACTCATTGCAAGATTGACAGCAAATCCAATCTTCATCATTATCTTCTTGGCAGATTAAACAATATGTTTTTTCAGTCACCAATGTCGATGATGTTGAGATTTGAGATTTGATATTGATCTTTGGAGTTGCAGCTGATTTTTTGGTCTTTTTTATTTTTCTCGGGTCATTAGTTTTTTTGCCTTTAAATTCTTGCATTTTGACTACAGGAGGCTTATCTTTTGACGCTTTATTTTCAATAAGCGCATTTTTATAGGGAGACGATGTTAAAATTTCACTTTTCTCGGCTTTTCGTCGTCGACTCATGGCTCTCTTTGCTGCAGCGCTTGGAACTGGTGAAAGCTGATGAATTACAGTGGTAATATCTTTGCTTGTTGACGGTATAATATCAAAATTCTCCTTATCATTGCCGTCAATAAGATTCTGAGCCGGATCATCGAGTGTACCTTTATTTGCATCATTCTCAATATTTATTTCAGTTGCTGCAAACTGGGGCTGTAGTTCAGTATCAGACTGCATAGGTACTTCGGTTACAGCTGATGGTAGAAAATCTAAATCCGTGAAAATATTTGGATTAAGAGGCAGAATCCCTGTGCATTGAAATCCAGACTTTGCAAGATCCAAACGCGCAACACGAGTGAAAGCTTGCGAAACCAAACCAGCCACTTCATATTCTGTTATTCTTGTACAGTTGTTTGCCCTCATCCACAACCCACATGCCTCATAATATGCATCTTTGAACGGCTTCATAAAAACCCTATCTAAAGGCTGCAGTTTGTGGGTTGTGTGTGGCGGGGTGCTTAACATGTGCACATGATTTTCTTTAGCATAACTTATAACAGCAAGATCTTTATGACTACTATGACCATCTAGGATCAAAAGCACAGGCTTCTCTTTAGTTGGCTTAGAGAAATTTATGAAGTGTTTAAGCCACTTTAGAAAAAAATCTGTATTCATCCATCCGTTTGGCTGTGCCAATGCTACACTTTCGGACGGAGCACCAATCATCAACCTTTCATTTACTCTCTGTCTGGGAAAAATAAATAGTGGTGGAATAAAATACCCAGCAGCACTCATGCAGAACATAACTGTCACGTTTCTACCTCTTTCAGCAGAAGTCAACTTACCAACCTGACGATTACTTTTAAGCGTCATTACTTTAGCCTGTTTCTGAACTGTGCTGACCCCTGTCTCGTCACAGTTGTAAATGTCTGATGGCCCAAAATTAAGTTTTTCATACATACATTGTAAATTATTAAAGAAACGTTCAACTTGAGGCCTATTAAAACCGACAGCTCTCATCAGACTCGTTGACTCAGGTCTTCTCAAGCTAAGATCTGGATGACGTTTGATAAAATCGTAGTAAAAATGTTTACCAGCACTTTTTTTTGTCATGTTGAAGCGATGGTTTAGTTTTAATTGCTCCGCGAGATCGAAAGCCAATTTCAGAAATTCTTTTCTAGTTAAAGGCATGCACCTATTTGACATATCCACCACGTGTGCAACTAGCGCTTCTTCATACTCATCAGTAAAAGTTGGGTTAAATCTTCCTTTTTTGAGTGGTAATGCTATTTCTCCTCCTCGTTGTAATTTTTTACATAGTCAAATAACGTACTTTTTGGTATATTGTACATTTCAGAAGCCTTTCTAACAGAAATTTTTTTTGACATCACTTTATCAATGGCTTTCTTCAATGTTTCATATTTGTGGGTATCCACACATCTTGATTTAGGTTTACTCATGTTGAAACTGAAAAACAAAAAATTTAAAAAATTAACACCACCAAAATAAACTTATTCTAAAACTGTCCGGCATTAGGGGACTTTAAGTGTGTCCGAACTTAGGGACCCCTAAGTACCTACAAGAAAAATTCTCATACACTTTGTATGTTTTTAATCACGAAAAAACGCATGAGTTTAATCAGATTAGTACTATAGCAATAACAATTCATAACATCGAACATCATCTCATACTTAAAACACTGTTTACAGACCCTACGAAATTTAGTTTGAACAAAATTTTTACTAACCTCAAAATTTGCACCACGCTCCACGACGAACGAGTCGGCACTGGCTATTTGCACTCCCCTCCCGCACTTCACTTGCGACAAGCTTCCTAACTGCGGTATAGACAATAAATTGGCGCGCTTCTTCGCACCGATTCAAATTCTGTCCGGCTTTAGGAGATGTCCGGGCTTAGGGGACTTCCCCTATGTATTTACAAAAAAAAAATTAAAATATGTTCATCAGTTATTTAGTACCCATACTACACTGCTTCACGCTTAACTTGATGACGCTGTGTGAATGTCTATATTATTTTTAAAAATGGTACTCTTTTGAAAATAAATATTAAGGTATAATAGCATGGTGAGAGAGCAATTATTGATTGAATAGTATGGTACATACATTGTATTTTTATTAAAAGTGTTTCGATAAACGGCCTATAGTACCTAATTAAAAATAACAGATGCTTATGTTTACTGTATAGTTCCACTTAGGTTCCACCACCCTATACGGGTAGGCGTACGCGCGTACGCCTACCCGTATGGGGTGATTAGGCCTTAGTCGTCCACGCGGGCCCAGTACGGGTTGGACGACTTCACGCACAACCTTTGAGCCACTTCGCAGGCGCACGCCGCAGGTTTCCTCACGATGTTTTCATTTACCGTAAGAGCGTCAAATAAGGTACATATAAGTATTTTTCTAAAATTCAAAAACACATTGGTTTGTGGCGGGATTTGAACCTCAGCCCTCCCGGTAGGAGGACAACAGTCCACACCATTGAGCCACCGACGATCGTACACTTATGTAAAGAAAAAAAATCGTACACTTATGTACAGAAAAAGGATAATTTTTATATTTATTTATTATTATTTGCTGTATTAATTTTATTATAGGACGGAAAGACGTTATACGTGTTTTTATGATAAATGCCTGTTTTACGAGAATGTTGAAGTCTAACTGGCTCCATTGATTGATATTCTTACTTATCTATTGATTAAAAATTTATTCACTTAAGCGACGTTTAAATCTCGAGTAAAGTATTTCGATTAGGTATCTAACGTTAGGTAGCGAATACTCGAATAGTCAATTTAATATTATTGTACCTAACAATTCATAAAGAATACATAAAGGCCAACGAAATTGAATTTTCGTGCACCTTAGAACATTTAACGATGTATAAAGCTTTCAGTAAAGCTCCGCACATTAAGGTAAATAATTTAATGTAGGTAAGTGTGTTACAGCTTATTCCTTTTTTGTAAGAATGAAAGTGCGTTTCCAAGAAATGAAGATATTTCTCATTACACACGCACACTTTTCTTGAAAATTGTATGATTTAGTAGTTTTATCGTTTATTGCTGGAATAATGCCAGTTGAAAATCGCTCTACGTTTCAAATGAACACATCAAAAGCTTTTTAATGAGAAAATAGTTATAATCTGAACAATTAAAACTAAAATAATATAAAAGAAGCCATGACACATTAAATAGTTAACTGTTTACAGTAATAGACCTGCCAAAAAAGTCCCCCCTTAATCGGTCCAGCTGTTACAGATACATTTCGGAACAAATAGACCGACATAAATCTTTTTTAATGTTGTTTTCATGTATGTACCGTATAGAAAATTGTAATCGTGTACATGCAAAAATGTTATTTCAATATTACAAACATACACTCCAATTTAATTTATGTGTATAAAATCTTTTCCTTCATACTCATTCTTTTTTATTTCCGATTATTATCTGCCATTTCATATATCTATCTTTATATCCTTTATCTATAGCAATATTACAAACCTACTGCTTTATTATGCCGCTCTACAAATGGCAAGCGTAAAATAAAAATCGCTACCTGTATTTAAGTTTGTCTACAATCGTTACTCTCACTAGCACTTAAGGATATAAAATTCCATTACCTGTAATGGTGTCTGGCCCTCTGTGACATAATTTTGTCGAAGCTAGCGACGAGATAGTCCGACCACAGTGCACTCTCGGGGGACGCCGAGCTCCAAAGTATGGCGATATCTTCCATTTCTGTAACAAATAAAATGGACTCTTTGTACCAGCTCTTACAGTCAGTTGGATTTGGTGAAAAATTTATTCCATACGTAAATTTCAACATGAGAATAATGATAGGTACGAGTACCTAGTTGCTTTTTATTGTTTATTTTTATTTTAAAATACGTATTTAAAATCAATTCTTTGTCACAGACATATTTCCTTTGTTTCCGATGTTGTGTGTCTGATACAAATAATGAATTTATATATCTATCTACATAAAAAGTAACTTCAACGTGAATATTGCTATTTTCTTCGTCAAAGTATCTAAGTACTTATACACGAACGGTTAAAGGGAAATATATTTTTTGCCTTGGCAACCAAAAATTAAATTGTCAAAAAAATATATTCGTAGTAAATTTATTTTAAATATGTCTAACAGAAAATAACCTTCGTTAGGCGAGTATCGACAGCTCGTGAGACAATTTCAATTATAATATTATTGGAAAGTGCATTCCTATGCAATGTAGCATACATGCATTACGTGACGTGTATGAAATTTCAAACGCATCGTGTCAATCAAAAAGCCCGTCCGAATAAAGAATAACACGGGCTCAAAGGATGCCTTGTGAGACTTGTCCGCATGAACGATGTCGTTCACTTGATATCGGATGAGCGTCTTAAGTTGTACTCAAGTAACCTAAGCACGCAAGTACATCGACTCGTCAAGTTGCTTTGAATCCAATTTTTTATTTGCGTATGAATACATTTTTAATTTTTTTTCATCTTCATCAGCTCATTAAACGTCTCCACCAAGGGGCATGAGCCTACCCGTATACGATGTTTAGGCCTTAGTCATCCACGCGTGCCCAGTGCGGGTTCGACGACTTCACGCACAACCTTTGAATCTCTTCGCAGGCGGGTGCAGGTTTTCTCATGATGTTTTCCTTCACCGTAAGAGCGTCGGATAACATACATATATTTTTCGAAAATTCGAAAACACATTGGTACGTGGCGGGATTTGAACCTCAGCACTCCCGGTAGGAGGGCGACAGTAAATTTTTATATTTGGCCATATTTCGTCTTGGCCTCAATTTCATTAATTTACTAGAATTTACACCATCAAGACACTTTGCATCCACCTGAAAATTTGAAATTCCGGTAGAACTTTAATGTTAATGGTTTAAAGTAACCACTTTTTTTTATTTTATTATTATATAGTAGAATTGATTGTCTAATAGTGTTACCAATTAAAATCTATACTAATATTATAAAGCTGAAGAGTTTGTTTGTATGTTTGTTTTTTTAACGCGCTAATCTCAGAACCTTCTGGGCCGATTCGAAAAAATCTTTTAGTGTTAGGTAGCCCTTTTATCGAGGAAAGCTATAGGCTACATATTGATAAGAAATATAGAAGCGAAGCAGTAATGAAGAATTCTTCCTCTTTAAAAGATTTTTATTAAAGTCCTCGACAGCATAATATGTCTATCTTTTAAGGATAGTTCACAATAATCTATTTCTTGCTTACCAAATTTATTCTAAACCAATCTATTATTTGCGAAGGTGTTATTTCTCATAAGTAGGGTATAAATAACTACGATATAATTTTAAGTATGTCTTGGAATTTATTAAAACTGTCATGATTAAAAACAGCTTTCCACTTCAACTAACATTCCTATGGGCCATTACTCAGTAAGCACTCGAACTCAATTAATTTAACAGTAGCCAATGACTAAGTGTAATGCGTTTAAAATTAGATACGAAACAGATTGTAAAAGCACGTTCCGTTAATATATGTATTGACTTCCATATTATTGTTAAATACAACACATAAAAGCACGAGCCTTATAAACAAGGAGTAAAAGTGCAGTCACTTTTATGGTAAAATGTCCCAAAAACACACTTCCATATACCCCTCATGGTACCCGAACGAAAACATACGTCGGCAGTAAAAAAATTTTATTGCACCCAACGCTGCGCATACGCAGCGGCTGCTTACAAAATATGCTATGCACCGCGCACGCCGGAAACACACACGGATTTATACTTACCCACCTCTGCCGCCAAATGAAGACCCGACTAAATGTAATATCCGTTTCCTAAATAGACAAACGTCTATGGCGTCGCCCGGAATAACTATGCCCGATTAGATGCAAGCGGCGCGCGCACAACATGAATACGGGGCTAAATTGTTGTCATGTGCAGTTATTGTGTCAGTTTTCTGAGTAACGGCCGGGAAGCTGTTCATTAGCGATGGCAAAGTTATGGCGTTTCATTGTCATCAAAGAGTTTCATACGATTTGCGAGATCATAATTGATAACGCACTTCCTAATTCCAACGGATGTAACTATTAAATTGGCATGACAAGCAAGCTTGTTCCATGTTCCTTGCCTTAACATCCCGTGATAGTATGGACACAGCTAGGTTTAGGGTCTCTTCCACGATAGTTTAGGGTTTTGCTATAATATCTATGGTAAGCAGGCGGATCGGAGTTACCAGTAAGTTTTAACGAGGATAAGGTCTTATGAGATAGATACTACCCTGTCTTGTTCTTCCTAAGCTGCCTGTTACAGAACATCGGGAAGGCGAGATCATGACAATTATTTGTTTATTCTGCCGTCACCACACGGGCTTTACTGCTACTACTACTGCATACCAATCATGTTAAAGCATATAAAACTGTCTGCCCAAACATTTGAATAAAATGATTTTTTATGTTTTTTACGTCTGAAGATAGGAACGTCGAAGAAGAATATCGACCTCAGATAATCTTTTCAACATAAGATAAACTTTAGTTAACATTTATTGTTTCAGTGAACCATGAAGGGGGTTAATAAAAAATACCACACCTATATTGAAATTTAAACTTTAAACAACTGCGCTAAGGTAGGTACCATGTGGTTAAAAATAAAAACGGGCCCTTGTTATGTTTGGTTCCGTTTAATGTCGGCCTGCTTCAATGGGGTTAAGTAAGACCAAGGCGTACTTTGAACTATTTTTATCAGGTAAATGATTTATGTCTTGCGAACCGCTGCCTGCGTTTGAGGCTAGGGTTACCGGAGCGGAAACTCTTTCGGGTTATTTATTTCCATCGACACGAGCTTGTGTTCTTTAAAAATAGGGTTTCTAATGTAATTTAAGTAAGAGGTAAACTATTATTTTCCTTAAATATTATCCCACCAAAAACATTCTGTAAAAAATCTAGCCAAGTCTCGATGGAGCTGCTTGATTATCTCTAAAAAGTAATGAAATCAAGACAAGAACTGCCAAGTCTAAGGTTCCTTACTGCGATTACTTTATTATTATGGTTAATGTTGTGTGACTTGGCCGTTGAACATTCTTTATACGTAAGTGATCAAGCCTACACGAAGCGGCCCACCATGTTGAATATATATTGTTTAAAGACGGTATGTCGATCTCTTATAGTTTGGCTGGGCTCTTTTGTTATCTATGCAGGGTCACCAGGTACTCCAGATCTTCGATTATCCAAGTTTTTATAGTTTTCCCTTTATGTAGCCATTAAACCCTAACCCTGTACCGAATTTTAGCTCTCTGAGTAATTGGAAGTACTAGTTCTATTTTGATGATCATGAGTGAGTGAGTGAGTGTCTATCTGCCGAAAATGCGAAACTTTGCTTTCGCTTAACGTCGGAACTTAATAACCTACAGACTTGAAATTTTGGATTTTAAGTATGTTATTATATCTTACTAGATGACAAAAATTTCAGCGCTCTGGCATTATCCAAAGGTTCTCAAATTGGGGCCTGAAAATGCGGCGAAATGGATCCTGTAAAGGATGGTACGGCAGTGTTTGCTTCGCGCTCGACTTGGCGGGGGCACTGCCGTGCCCCCAGAAAATAATTATTATAATAATTAAATATTATATTATTATTTCATTAAATATTATAATTCATCATTTTCACCATTGAGGGCTTTTTGGCCGTATCCCTAAAACACCCCAAACAAGAAAAAAAACTATCCATATCTTCTATTGCGTATGCATATGGAGGGTAGCCACGTTGGCTATTTGGCAAGATTTACTGCGATTATGGTTTAATAAGATCCTTTAAAACTGATTTGTTATCCTTATTGTAAACATTTATTGCATTCATAATACTACATACAACGTTAATACCTAAGACCTTGACAACTCAATGACAGAAAAAGTGTTTAATTTATAGTTGTAAAAGTTGTCCAAACAACACGTATTACTGACGAACTCAATATAACTTAAGAGAACTTTTGTCATTAAAATACTGCTTTTAATTCGACGAACATGTTTTAGAAGGAAAGGAAATGTTCTCTACTCTATAATATGGGGGAGGTTTACAAAGGATACGTAGGTAGCGCTGAACAAAATTATTCTGAAATTTTGAGTAGCAATATATTCGATTTTCTACGTAGCTACTTAACATTACTTACACAAAAGTTGTCTTCAGTACATTAATCAATTCTCTGAAATCAAACTCTTAATTTAAGTTAAAGAAGTAGGTACCTAGCCATTTGCTTACTAAGATATTAAAAGGTACGTAAAACATTACATATATACATATATACTATCATATATATATATATACATTTATACTCTGGCAGCCTAACAACACACTGAACTGTGTTTAGGTAAGTAGGTAAATCAGAGATTAAATCCTTACTGCTGGTTAAGATATTAATAAAATATAAATATCCAGTGACGTTCACACAGCGCCATCTAGCCCCAAGTTAAGCGTGATGCCTGTAGCATGGGAACTAAACAACGGATATAGATATATAATAAATACATACCACTACTTACATATTATTTATAGAAAACACCCAGACCAATACAATAGACATGTTCATGCACACAAATATTTGTAATTCCCGGGGATCGAACCTGGAACCCTTGGTGTAACAGCCGACGGCTCAACAACCATTACATGAGATGGGTCGTCAAAATAAGGTCAATCCTTCGAAAAAAGAAGATTAAAGTAAACAACTTACAGTAAACCTACTTTCACTATATTAAATACTGTGATCTGGGAACAATGGCGGAAATTCCGACCTCGGCTGGGATGAAGGCTATACAATGTTTCACGCCAGTTTTCGGTTCAATGACCGTCGCTTTGATGTGCCGCCTGGAATATTGCGCTTTCCTATAGAGCTCTTTACACACTGCGTTGTTTTCAGCGCGATACGTTATGTAAGTACCTACTTGTATCTGAACTTAATTTTGCAAAATCAATTTAAACGGCTATGTGTAAAAGGGCGTTAATTTTATTTATGTAAGAAATATTACATCAAATAATTTCATGTAAAATGTTGCAAAGACGACCACATAAGGTTTGCCCTGTCACGTGAAAAAGAAACCAGATTCATGTAGAGCCAAGCTTCTGAATCTACACGACCTAATTGTACCGACCCTAACTTCAACAAATATAAGTATAAAATAATTTTCAGACCAGTGCCACAGAGTCTGCATCACCATGGCTCGTGCTTAGTTATAAGTTTTGCATGAAGGAAATTCATATACCTATACTGCCACAGAAACAAACATTTCTTTATTTTTTTCTTATCCGATAACTCCGTAGTTTTTAAACCGACCCCCGGGCGCGACGCCTGTTGTTTGTGATTCCACATTTGAAACGTGAGGATGTGAGGCAAATTCAAAATGGTTCCTGTGGAACTTCCGGCGGTTATGACATTTGAATGTCGAATCCAAATGCATTTAGAAGAGGATGCGTTGTTGTACGGAAGACGCTTCGATGTAAATGTGTTTGTGTTGATGGTAGAACTTTACCTGTGGAGGGGTTGTCGTTTTGGAAATATCATTTGCATCTGTCACTCAATAAGTACCATTACTTAATGTTTTTAGTATAGCTGTGTTCCGGACTGAAGAATGCGACAGTGAACTTACTGGATACTGGGATTTAAAATGTTTACGTCATAAATAGCTTAAGTAACTGCGCTGATGTCACAATTCAGGATACACCCGTGATCAGTTAGTCAATGAGTCTGACTGTCTTGTATCTGTGCCTTACAATTAGACTATCTCTGTGTCATTTGCTTACTCTTTTCATAATACGATTAAAACGAACACATAGGTGTATAACCTCTCAGGCGTATGCCGAGTTTTAATCAGGTCATTGAATCGAAGTTGATATTACAGCACGGTTATTGTCACTCTTCCTTGTGTATACTTTTCCAAATCACGATAGACAAATAATGGAATATAAGACCAATTATATATGAAACTTATGGCTCATCAGAAAGGTCTGTTGACTTCCGATCTGTAGGATGCAGGTTCAAATCCAGACACGTACTATATTGTCTTCGGATTTTCGAAATTTTATAACAAAATGATCTAACAAAAAATGTATTACGATCAAATTACACTTTTTATATGCCTGTCAGCCCACCTGGTTGTAAAATAATCTTTAGACTAAGTAGAGCAAATTTTAAGGAAGGCCGTTTGATTTCTTAACATACGCTTTGTTAATGTTTCGTTTATAACCAGACGCGATTACCTTGTGGTGTAGCGAGAAAACACTCAAACCCCGTTGCGGTGTTGTAAATAGGACAAGTCTGAAATTATTGTGCCCAATCTGTCGAACCAAACGTTTCTATTCTGGGAATTATACCAAATGGAGTGATGCGTGCTCCGACGTAGATACCATACGTTACCGTTCAATTAACGAGAGTTCAAATTGCAGGCATGTTGTATATTATGTTGTGTTATAAAATGCAAGTAAAAAGAAAAAACTGTACCTAAAGCAATGTCTATGGTCAATCTATTCAATAATAATGTTAATAAGTCATTTATATACTTTTGTTCTTACATTATGGCTTCGTGCCATTTGCACATAACTTAGTATATATTCCTGCGTCAGATAATTTATTATGTTTTCAAGCATGTTCAGAATTTGATAAAAATAAATGATGGCTGATGCACAATAGATGAAACTTCTTTCTTCCCCCAAGGGAGGAAGGAGTTTCAGTGAAATGACACTAACTGACTGACATCATCATCATTATAGTCTAATATGTCCAGTGCTTAACCAAGGCCTCCCCTAATGATTCCATGCAGTCTGATCACTAGCAGTTTGCATCCATATGCTACCCTAGAGCTTAACTAGTTCACCAGCCATCTGGTTGGAGGTCAGCCTACGTTTTATTTTCCGATACGTGGACGCCACTCCAGAAATTTTCCGCCCCATCGGCCACCGGTTCTACGCACTATGTGCCCTGCCTAGTACCACTTTAACTTGTGTATTATTGTGATGAACTTAAAATCAGATTAAATTTCCCCTTTTTCTGCCAAACTTCCAAGGAAAAGAATTGGATATGCTTAATAACTAGGACAGTTATTACCTACAATAAAATCTTTATTTATCTTGCATTTTTCAAAATGTTTTTCATTTTACAACACTAATCAGGTCATGTTGAAACTAGAGGTATTCTATTATAGTTACAGCGTACAATGGGCCAAATTAAACTTCTGTTTCACCCAAGTTTCACCTTAATGCTTCTCAGCGGTGGCATTTTGACAGACAGACTGCAGATGTTTGCAAAACAAAAATATTTCTTCAGTGCTTTTTGCTTTATTTAAATGTGTATAATGTACCGTTTTGGACTTAATATGTTTCATGTTAAGTATATATCTTGTGTATTTTACTTTTGATCCTCGTCTGAATGTCTTTTTTCTATTTTTTACATATGTAAAATCCGTTAGTAGCTGTAAGTTTATAAATTTGTTTTTGTTAATTACACTTATAAGAGCTGTGGATTTTGAATAAATATAAAATAAAATTAACACTGCCCCGCGCCGGTCATCCGAGTTAATGTTCGGTTTCGTATAGGTAGGTAACCAGTAATTTCAGTTACCCTCTCAACCGAAGAAGTCTGCTGTTCTGTTATCTTTATCTTTTAAAACAATGAAGGGGTCGTATATTGAAATGACTGTACCTTAACACATACCAAGTTAATGAAAATTAGTATTAGTTCAGTTTGAATCCGGAATGAGTAATCTTGCAGGCAAGTTCCCACTAATCGTACGCCGCAGACGGTCTCCCGACAATGATTCATCGTCATTAAAATAAGCATTGCTTTATTTTCACAGCCTCCTGTCAGCTCACTGTTTATAAATTATTGGATATGACACCATTTCCAATTTCATACAGTAGTTCTCGTTAGCTTAATAACTTAGATTCGTGCATGTATGTACGTTATGTTAGGTATAGGACCTATATTTATCACTCATTATTTCATTGAGATTGTTCATGATTTATTCTAACAAAAGTTAAGTTTTATATTTGATCTATCAATTATGAGAGGAATCAGAAGGGACTTCTTTCGAACATAAATTACATTCGATATAAAAATCCTACTTTTCTTTGTCCTGATATATCAAAGATAGTCAGATCCCAGGAATAGTTCCTAATAAGTCAACCTTGATATGTGATAGACGTAAAACACGACCCCTACACGAGAGAGTGCATAGATAGACAAACAAAGTTATAACTCAGTACTATCTGATAGCGTCAACTGCTCGTTAACTTTGACAATAGAACCAAGCGACAACATTAGATCGCCAGCTACAATCGTGTTTAAGCAATTGAAACTCTATTCGTGAAACAACAAGTGCTATGTTTTATTCTCCCAGCAGCGGTCGGAGCCCCACCGCGATAAGGAGTACATAATTTACATTTAAATTAATTAGTTCTTGTGAAGTAGTAATAATGCATTAACGGAAGGCGCCAGCTAGGAATTATGACCATAGCAAAACACTCATTCGTTCGAGTAAACATTGGTTAATTACAACAACTCTGCCCTTAATTGAACTAATTCTCAAAACAAATACTAAAACAAAAATGGTAGTTACTCATAATGGTAGCTCTAACTATAAAGTAAAGCTTCCGGCTGAGTGCCAATTTATAAATGGACTCTTCCTGAACGTAAATGTTACTAACTGGAGCTTTAATGAAGTTGTACAATGCTTAACTCGATTACAAAGTCTAGCGCTCCAGCGAAATAACCCTTTTGATACCGCTTCAGGTCAAAAGTTAGAGCTGTACAATTTAGGTTTGTAGTTCGGCACGTGGAAGTTATCTAATAATATTTTGTTGCTCTTTGTCCTGGCCTCACCAAATCCAATAGAAAATAAATGAATAGTCTACAATACGCACGACTGCGGTGGTTAATGGGTTAAATATAAGAATGCATTGGCATTTCTACCAACGACGTTTTATTCATAATTTCTGCAAAGTCGCGTGCGCGGACACCATAAACTCGTGATTATAACAAATGTAATGTGTTTTCTAAATAGCCGGGACCTGTGAGAGCGATCCTGCGAGAACAGAGCATCTAGGCGTTCGCACATTTATATTCTAGATGCGAGTACATTACGGGAGTCACTTCGATGCATGTAAATTAAGATATGTTTATTCAGCCATACGCATGGCCGTGCATGTTTAATGTTCGCTCAACATACAATGTGGATGCACCGATGGTCGCGGCTTCCAACCGTGCATGTAGGGACATAAGGAGGAAGGTCCCATAACTTGAGACATGTAAACCGTAAAACAATTTGGTAATGAACTACCTACGGTGTCTCTTTGACATTGATTTTGGATGGGTTTGGACTTCGATGTATACTGTGACGTTGGACCCGATGCTGCTCCAAGGCATTGTAAGAAGCAATACTTTCAAAACTATGCCCTTTGTAAGGATATGTGCGTAATCAGTGACGATACTGTCCATTTCAATAGTTCAATAATGACAAATATGGCTACCGTTAAAATTAATACAGTTATGTTTCAATAAACCATTACTAAAAACAAAGAAACTATTAGGTTCGATAATGTTGATAACCCTCAGGATAGTGAAGCCGTAAAAAATAACTTACCCGCTTATCTGTAAGCTCTCCAAGTGAAAGCTCATTAAATTGTTACTTGATTTTACATTTAATGTGTATATTTTTTAAATTGAATGTAAATTTAGAAATAAAATTAATAATAATTGAGATAAACGTAGATAAAAATTTCCTAACAAAAATTGAAAACATAACTCACTTGTGTCGTTTTCAACCCCTTTGTTCTCCATATCGAAGCTATAGTCCGTTAACAAACAGAACACTGAACAGTTAATAAACTGTCAACATTGCACTCAACCGTTGGCGATTCAAGAAAACGCACTAAATTAAACGAGGTCCCTCGCAAACGTGCCGGGTGGTTGCGAGTCGGCAAAGTTCGCGCGGTACTGATCGCGGCGTCAGCGCTGGCGGCGCACGCGCACGCACTTCGCATACTAAAACACCGTCGCGACAACGATAATCGCGGCCCATCGCGCCATCCCTGACGCCTAATCTCCTCAAACAAATTTGGGACCATGTGTAAATATTCCCGAGGCGTTATTGACGCCAAATACGATGCGAACACAACGCACGTAGCCAATTGTGTTCGCGATGCCCAAGATATGCATAGACGGGGAAACATTACGGTTACTGAAAGCCGATAAGCTTTGTTAACTTAGGTGTTGGTAAAAACTTCGAGTTTTTGTTGCACAATGTTGTCAACTATATCAATAGAGATAAGATTGTAGTTGTGTGTAATATGATTGTATTTCAAATTGTAGTTCTTAGAAAGGTCAATTGCAATGCCGAAATCAAAGGAGCCGAATGCGCTGACGTTTTGGTGCATCTGTATCGGCGGGGATCAGAGGTCGCGGTGCAACGATCTTGTATCTCCCCAACGTCTAGCTTGAGTTGTTTATGGCCGTTTATCTTATTGTTCACATCCATATCTATATTATTACTTAATAATAGATTTTACTGCGTTTACTTCCTTTAAGATGTACCTATACAATCCAAATTACCAAACTTTAGATTACGTTGATGTTTACTGATACATTAAAAATTTTGCTATTGTTATGGTAAGTTTGAGAAACATTGCAAGGGAAACCATAGAGCATCAACGCATCCTTTGTATTCATAATGAAAACACCGCGCTACCCGGCAGGAATGATGTATATTATCTGTTTGAAGATCACGACAGGATTACACTGATGTATTTTAAAATAGTAAATAAAATTATTCTGCATACGAAAATATTGTGCATTGTTTCTTGATAAAACCTTTCCTTAAAAGTATGTGAACTTACCTTTGAAGGGGAAATTCTTTGGTCGTCTTCGCTTGATTTCATCCTCTCTTTGCGAAATTCTTGGTGGGGGCATTTTAGGGACTTCGCTAGGTACTGCAGTGACTTCTCCAGTGCCACCTCCACCGGTTGTCAGGTATCCTCCGACAGAGTGTCGTCTACGTCCTTGCAGAGGAATCGTATAGAAGACCTCTTCTCTCTCTTGAGGTCCGTCTGTTGTCACCACTGTTGCGCTTATCTTGCCTTTCCTGTAAGAATTAAAAAGTTTTTAATTTTGCCTACGGATTTTTCGTTTCTTCCATATTTATTTTTCGCAATATTTTTATATATTTGTTTCGGTATTTTTCGTCCTCTGTCAGTGGTAGAGTCTCCTATAATATTAAATGCTATTCGTATTATATCACTACGTTACCCCTGTGATAAAAGCAAGCAATCTTATATTAATGTCACTATATAGAGTAGCTAATATTTTAATTTAAAACATGAACGATATAACTTAGGATTATAACGCGATTTCATCTTTAAATTATTTTTCAATCTGACTTACTTTAATTATTACTTTTCATACAAGTAACTTATTCATTGAATGTACTCACTTTATTCGCGGAGCTGTAAAAGTATGTCTCATATCACCAGGAGCGCAATCTCCTGGTCTTGGCTGACCCTTCAAGAAGGCCTCAGCTTGTTCGGGTTCCCTCGCAGACAGGGACCTGAGCAGGGCGCGGAACTCCTTCCTACGCGGACTCTCCGGCTCTCTTCGCCGAGGTGACCCTAGAGGTCTGATGGATTCCGGGAACACGCGACTCGGAGCCGACCTAGAGTAGGGTTCCGTGCCCGCCGTCGCGTCCACAGTGTCGCCGCCATTCTTATCCGGCAAGGCGAAATAAGATGGATTATCTGAAACAAGCAATTTGTAGAAAAACAGTCAAAATCTAAATAAGATTAATGTGTGTGGAGTGGAAGATAAATGATCGTTTACCAAGAATCATGGCTGGTACGACGACGCGCGCGGCCACCGCTCGGCGAGTGCCTTGCGGGAATTATTCAATAACGCCAATGAACTAACGGCTCTCCATTACGGCCAGTGCGGGCCGAGTGGAGCAACCTACTTTTGAAAGCCGGAAAATACGAATTGAAGGCAATCTTCTAGCCCGCCCTACTAGCTGAGAGATGACGATAGGCGGCCAGTGCTCGACAGGATGACCGTAGGAATGTGAGGTATATACGCGTTGAGAATTCACATGTAATTGCATTCTTTTACATAAATAACCAGTTGGTTTTATTCAACACAGGTACGTATCTCGGTTTACTTAGTTATTGTAGCTTGGGAAACACTTTGACATTTTATTTCTTATGGCAATGCTATTTATATGTTGTTTACTGTTGACAACGAATCCTCGTTTGTTATTCGGCTAGATGCCCTACGAGAAGACGTTGGCTTGTTTCCCAAAAAATATATATGATAAGAAACCTTTTAAATCATTTTAAATTCAAAAATAATTTAATCTATTTAGTCACTTATGAAGTTCAAAAATAAACTACTACCCGTTCGGAAATACAAAAGAAGAAACTTGAAGAATCCGGCAAGAAACTCTGTTGGTAAATAATATTGTAGTTTCCTAATTGCTTACTCAAAAGTCAATCCACACTACAAAAAAATAGGTAATAAAATAACAATATGATAAGAGCTGAACAACCGAAAAAATCACTCCAGCACAACGCATTGTGGGAATGTTGTTATTAAGTAAAAATAAATGGCTATTGACAATTTTTTCCCCAAATCTCGGTGCCCGCATGTGCGGAATGTTCCAGCATTTGGGGTCGAGGGCGGGATAAAAGCCGCGTCCCTGGGAACATGTGTCCGAACAAAAACTACCAACAAACAATGGCCAACAACAATGTTCGAACATCGCAAATGTACACGGCGCAGTTGCTGATGTATTTGACAGTAATTAATTGTGCGTAAATACGCACGCGTGCTTGTAATGACATCTAATGAGTTTTTTTCATATGCAAACACAGTCAGGTATGATGGCAGATTTATTTTTGATTTGATGTCATAATGTTTGTTTTACATAAAATGCAATCTTTTTTCTATTGTTTTCCTGCTCAGCATGCGATCAACTTATCTTAATTTTTACAAATGCTTTTACATACAAATATTTTTAAAATTTTGTAGTTTATAAAATCGTCGTCTACATCTGCCTCTAGCCATAAAAATCTAAACACATTTGTTGTGCGATGAATCAGAAAAAAATTCTAGGAAAGTTATATTCAACGTGCTTTAAATTAGTTTTGGTTGATAATGATATGATTAAATCCAGATTGTGTTAGCGGGCTTCCGTCGGCTCTACATTTTATGGGCACATTTATACACATACTTCACTCTACTTTGTCCCAAAGAAAATACATGGCTACTTTTTACCATGATCTTATAGCCAATATATTTTTTCGACACGCATTTTTAAAGCTTGGTGCTTGATGCGGACAAAAATAAGGATTATCGAGTACTTAGGTATCTTCTTCATGCCATGACAGAAGTATTTTAAAATCTTATAAATCAACCATGGTTTTATTTGTAGTTTCAATGCATTTATCATCAGCTCAATAAACGTCCCCCCGAGGGCACGAGCCTACCCGTATATGGTATATAGGCCTTAGTCGTCCACGCGGGCCCAGTGCGGATGGCCGACTTCACGCACAACTTTCCTCATGATGTTTTCCTCCACCGTAAAAAAGGCAACACACCATTGTGCCACCGTAGCTCTATGCGTCAATGCACATTTCTATTAAATTATAGAATAGATTTTTTTCAAAGCTTAGCACGCCATAGTATTGGTTTTCTGAAACTACATTTTATTTTATTTGTGTAGGTACCTAACTACGTACGCAAACATTACACAAATCGTAAAGGCAATATTATCTACATGTTTTTTTAAATAATGCAATATATTTTTGTTATATTCTAATATATTTAACTGTAAAAAAATCTTAATCAGTAATTTTGTGATCTCATAAAAACCATTTGAAATTTAGATTTAAAATTTAAGGATTACTCTTGAGTATTCATTTATTAAAAATAACTTATCCACGGCGGCTTATAGTATTATGAGAAAAGATAATAGAGTCGTTACTACGTTTGTACTCGTAGTAGGTAACTACACGCTTACGTAGTTGGTACTTCGGTATATATGTATATGTAATATGTTCAACCGCGCAAGCATCCGAGTCATTCGTTATGCAACACTATATGAATTTATTATTGCACATTTTATATTGCATATACAAACAATCTTAAGCTATATCATTTAAAGAATTGAAACTTAGACTGTATGTTTAATATTGTTTCCAAAGTTGATTTTGTAAATAAACTAGTTATGAAACAAAACTTCCCGTAGAACGGATCGTATTTTAAGATATCATACTTCCTAATAATAGCAACATCTACAGTTTATTTCAATTTTGTTATTAAATATTTATAGACGAATTAAAATACTTTTAATAAAACAAACTTATTAGAGGCAAAGTACGTTAATTACAACATCAAAAGATTGTCATTTTCTCTAAAGAATCCGATTAGCCTAACAAAGTTAACGATTCAAACAGAATTACAAAAGTTTCAGCCCTTCAAACTTTAGGCGGGCGGGCCCGAACTTTCACAATAAGCGGGCCAAAAACATGTTGTAATGTAATTTACTATGTACAACACAGTAGATTTTGATTTAAATAAAATTGTTCTTACTTGTAGCGCGGAGACAGTAGTCAAACTGGGGTCCCATGGTTTAAAGATAACACCAAAAACACTACACACGACACATCCCGTCGAGTGCACGGCGGGCAATGCGCCGCGTTCGTTCTTAGGGAAGCGCCGGCGCAGGTGAAGGCGCGGCTTAGCGCACACGTGCGTCCTTTCATGAGGAAGCTGAGCTTTCATAGCACGCGCCCAGGAAATTGACATAACACCACCCGAATATAAACTTTAAGCCAAAGCACTAAGGTTAGCAAACTCTAGCAAAGATACGGATTCAAAGTTTGTATATAGCCCAGTGCATCCGTTTCGGTAGCACACGACGCTAGGCGTTATGTTTGTAAATAAACGACGCACATTGTTGATGTTTACTGACGTTCATTAATATTCGCGGCTGGTTCAGTATTGACCAATACAGCCACTCATGAAACTGAAGACTGTAATAGGAAAAATGTATTTCCAAAGATCCTGTATAATTTTAATTTGGGTTTTCACATTTTAATCTTACATTTTATTATGTCGTGTGTGAAAGCAAAGCCTCTACAGATCCGAAACCGAAAGGTAAGGATCACAAACTAGAACTAAAAATTATAACAATATAAAAACCGTAAAAAGCCGGACCAACAAACATCAACATTTTTGTTGCTTAGGGTACCTATCTGATATTCTAGTGCTTACAACACGTACTTGTTTGGGACTAGATATGGCACCAACACATGGTTTAAGTTCAGGTAATCTAAAATAAATTTATTATTTCAAGCATACCTAAAATATTATAGCAACAGATGTCGCACAAGGGATGCGGAGACGTAAAGAATTCACTGCACGAACGATAATTGGACTGAATACGAAAAGATATCGGCTTACCGGAGTTAATAAAGTCGGCTTGCAATGGTGCACGACAAAGTATTGCATTTTCAATCTCCAATTCTTTCGTAAAATGAGAGCTCTAACGTGGGTGGTATTCTCGCAACGAACGCCTCGAGATGTTAGTCATTGGATTTTTATAAAACATTCTTGTTTTAAAACTGATTTTCATTCGCCGGATAACATGATTTTAGGTAGACATGTGCAAAAAATTCAAAATTCGGAGTCGTGTTTTTTATCATTAACGTTTCCGCTTATTGTTATCAAAGCAAATATCCTATCTGATGATATGCAGATACTATTGTTTACCCGTATGTTGGATCTCTTTGAGTAATTCTTCAATGATTTAAAATGTTCAGTTATTTTACGTAAGACAATTATTACTTGGTGGTAGATTCGATATTGAGTCGCCAAGATAGAGTGCCAGATATCGTTCCGTGAAATAAGAGTGTTATGCACTTTTATGTTTCAAGATGAGG
The DNA here is from genome assembly GCA_019425675.1 of Leucinodes orbonalis. Classification (NCBI taxonomy): domain Eukaryota; kingdom Metazoa; phylum Arthropoda; class Insecta; order Lepidoptera; family Crambidae; genus Leucinodes; species Leucinodes orbonalis. Next base: position 94,641 of record PQWD01002175.1, on the reverse strand, counting down.
GGACTGTAGCTAGTGAAATTACTAGGTATAAAAGACCTAAACATCTGTTGTCTCGGGTGACGGGCGCAGTGCGGCCTTGTTGGACAATAATAACTGTTTATCAGTTTTTGATCTCTTACCATTCCGCTCTGTTGTAGTCAGGCGTATCATTTATCATCAGGTGAGCGTCCTGGCCGTCCTGTTCACTTTGTAACATAAAAAAATACACATAAGTTGGCGTTTGCTATGCCTCTGTAATCTGAGTGTAGAGTGTAGATCGCTTCGTGATCCGGGGGTCGTTGGATCAAATCGGCTTAACAGTGAGAAAGTGAAATTACTGGCTGCGTGGATTTAACCCTTTGAATGCCGGGAATTCAGACACAATACTATTGTGTCTGGCACCATAAGGCGTCATTGGCGGTCAAAGGGTTAACATCTTTTAGTCATCAGACTAACTTAATTAACAAAATTTACAAATTTAACAAAATTGTTATAAAAAGGCGTAAAACATCATCTTATCGAGTAATTCCACTACCCACTCTGATCTTAAGACTAGAACAAAGATAATAAACACATAAGTGGCAGGACAATTCATGGAGGAGAGTTCATGAAGCCTACGGACCTGTATGAGAGCATTGAGCATATATTTAATATCATTATATTTAAATCAATGTATAAGAGTTTGTAATGTTAACTAATGTTCTCATGGACAAAACTATCTCCCTAACCCAAGACAAAATCCCTCGACTCGTGAATCAGTTTCTTTCTGTTAGTGGAAGCAAAAAAAATACGCCAGATGTCGAGCGCGTGTTTACATGCGTACGTGAAACAAAGCGCAGTTTTAATCTGCTGCAACAAAAACCCCGATTTGGTCGTGTATTTAAACGTTTTATATGAAAATTTTACATATTTCTGTATATTTAAATTAATATTAAAGTTCGATAAGAACATGCGATGCGTAAAACACAATAGATAATATGTAATTGCTTTTTTACTACTACAATTTAAAAAGACAAATACAAACTGTAACGCACATGAACTGGAATGGATTTGGCACTCTACTGGAGGCCAATTTGTATTTTGTGGTTTAAATTTTAAATCAATATGCCCTGAATTAATAATTTTTTTCAGTGTTCCACTCGTCAAGATCCGAGAAAGATCCGTGACTTTCTTCCGTACTTTGTACCTTCAAAATACTTTCTTTTTCAGATCAATATATATATCAATATATTAAATAACCCATTTAATAAGCTTTCGAGACACGATCTTGATGATGTACACTCTGGAAGTTTATCGATTGCAATTTAAGCAGTGTTTGAAATTGTCCATATTTTCCGAATGTTACAAAGATTTTCTATTGTTATTTCGAGAGTGTTTTCGACCAGATAGGTACTGAATTAAACTAGGAAATAATAAATTAAGACATAAAGAAAACTAATAACTTTCTGTTCCATCCATATTCAAACCAAACGCCTTATTAAGGATGCTTAGTAACAATACGTAGATGTCCTGCATGGTGATTGAGCGCTTTATATCCTGTCTGCATACATTAATAATAAATATACCTATAGGACCACAGACATTCACACGGCGCCATCGACTCCAAAATTAAAAAGCTTGTAGGTACTGTGGGAAATTAATAACGGTATACTTTTTGTAAATTCACACATAATATACGTACAAATTCCGTAACCTACTTAAGCAACCTGACGGACAGAAATGTTCATGAACACAATTATAAAATTTTACTGCACAGAGATCGGACACTACGTTTACGGTTAATTACGTTAACTGTTATACTAAGAAGCTTCCATAGGCTTCATGTTAAGTGTAACTTATGTTATACAATTAATGCCCGAGGAATTAAGCATAAGTATTGACGATATTTAACGACTAAAAGTAGCCATTATGTTCTGTAAATATATTTATATGTTCTGTAATGTTTACGTAAAACAGGTAATCCCACACAATTATTAATTAAGGTGATCGGTATGAATTTGACTTCTAGCCATCTTCTGGCGAACGGTCCGCATGGAAAAAATTGGGGGAAACTTCGTTCAAGATTTATTAGGCTTCCATGACGTTGATGATTATGAAGGATATATTTGTTTATAGATAATGACAAACCGTAGTAATATGCGTTTTGAGAATAAACAATCATTAAATTAATATCGGATGTGAATAAGTGCTTATTGTAAATGACTGCCAAAACGTAACGTAATAAAATAAGTAAATATATCTATCATTTATATTATGTTAAAAAATCATTTGAATGAATTTTGAAATTTAATTTAAGAGCGCTTTCATGATCTTGGCATGATGAGACAACGAACAAAACATATTTTAAACACAAATCTTTTACTAGGGGCATGGTAGTGCCCCCGCCATGACGAGCCAAGCGAATCGCAAGGGTAATATAATACCTTATCTCGAAGTGATTCGTAGTTTTTTGAACTCTCATAGAGTTGGTTTTCGTTGTACCAGATAGTTCATATTCTTAGGATATGATGTCATTAATGAACATTTGTACCTACGGTACATAATGTCAATATAACGATTTTAAATTTAACTAAAATATATTACACCCTAAACTCTTAAAAATTAATAATTAAAACTAAAAAATATAATTTAAAGAAGTCCCTTTCGGCAAGGTTCCGTAAATACTGGCAACGTTACCCCTTTGGATTGCCAGACCGATTCTTAGTCCAAGGTAAGTGAATGTAGCTTAATGGACTAATTAAATATACGAAGTCTGTTAAATATACAAAATTGTTACAAACAAATAATGGATCATAGCTATCTGAAATAAATAACACTTTAGTTTTTATTGATATCTTAAATACGCCGATTTCGTCACATACACCCTGATGATCATCAAAGTGTTTGACTACTTCATGAAGTGCTAGAAAGCTGAAATTTTATATTTAATCTAAGTTTAGCATACAGCTAATACTTACAACCAACAAATATCACGAACTTATGATTTTTGCCCCTATCGTACCTACCTTATAAAATGAAACGGCGAAGCAAAAGAAGAATATTTACTGACATGAAGAGTTTGTTGAAGTAAGGGTCGGTAGAGTTAAGTCGTTAGATTTACACGTTGGTCCCTACATGAGATCTGATATCTTTTTCACAGCGCGAACTTTATGTGGTCGTCTTGGCAACAGTTCACATGAAATATTTTTGGTGGGATCTACGATACTGGGAGACGGTACCCGTTGATTCAGCCAAGTGCGATAAACTTATTACAATTATTTTTATATTAAGGAAAATCATATAGTAGTTATTTTTATCAAAAGGTTCATAATAAATGCTACAGGTCATAAGCCGTGTGTTATTCCCGGAATGCCGTGAAGTTTATTTTCGCGGTGCGCTCACCAAGCTTTGATTAAAATCCTCGTTAGTCATATGCCGCATTTTATTTTATTTATCAGCATGATGTATTAATAAAGGATATCTGTAGCACATACACGAGGAGGGTGCGACATCGTTTGAAGATAGAATTGTTTTATATAATAAAATTCTTCATATGATTTTGATATTTTGCCAGCCCCAGCAAGAAGTGAACAACTAACGACCCGAATTTAGTCTGGAAACTAAATGGTAAATTGTTGCATCCTTAAGCTACGATTTCCCATTTCAGTTTTTGTATCGAACAGGAGGCAAACGGTAAGTGACCACCTGATGATAAGTGACACCGGCGCCCATGAACATTTGCAAGACCAGAGGTCCCAGAAATGCGTTGCCGGCCCTTTATAAAAGTGTACACTCTATTTTTGAAGGACGCCAAGTTTGTCGTTCGTGGCAGAAAATGTAAGCTTCAGTTTCCATAGGACTTTGTTTCCTATATAATATTTAAACGGAATTAATAATGATTAAAAATTAAACCCAATAATCGCCAAGAGACGCTTTACTTAAATATCGATTTAACGGTTTCTATGAACACAAATGAATTATGAAAAGGGTAACTTTAATAACGTAACTTAGAGTAAGTACCTGATGTTGCAATTTATTATATAAAGCTCCTATTGGAAAATAGGTGCGAAATCTAATTTGTAAATAATAAATTGATTGTTAATCTATTTGACTACTTCGATGTTGTTAATATTTTGGTAAGAAGTGCCAATCATAAACATCATCTTTGCTTCTTCTTTCTTTCTTTCTAAATGATAACCTAACCTAACCCTACTTGTTGTCGTCGGTAATACAACCTTACAAGATTAAATAAAATAATAAATACCGCGTGACAACTTAATTATGATGTGGAGCTGATCTAATGATGGACATCCATTTAGCCTGAAAAACCATATATCCACATCAAGTAAGGGCTCGTTGGATTTGTCTTAAGCAGATATTTCTGCTCTCTGTCTCTAAACTATTTAAAGACAATGTACCAGCAATAAAATCATCAATCAATATCGATTTTATTGTTGAATAATTGAATAACAAGTCTTCACTCTTCGCTATAGTTGAACTGTTTAGCAGCCCATAGGCGTTCGTACTCGTAGCATCTCGTACAAATCTTGTAACCTTGTTAAAATTACAGCGCCGCTTATAAAGTTACGTGTTTGGCATGTTAAAGCGGGTTATTGGCTGGCTTTTCAAGGTTATTGCTATGCCAAATTACTTTGTATTGATAAATATATATCAGGCAAACAATAATATCTAAATCATTAATGTCACCGCTATAGCAGTAACTAGCGGCGTGCTCTCCATATATATGCAAATAAGCTGGGCATACCTGTACGTCCAATACAGAATGGAAATCCTCTATGTTTATGTTAACCCAGAAAAACGCCAAAATATTGAAAGAATCCCACTTATTCGCCCATTTACCTCTTCAGATTTGAAACCATATCTTCTATATCTTCTGTCATCAACAGCACATAATTTGACAAAAATGTAAATTATTTATTGTTTTTGCGATTAGTGCCACTCACCCTAATCATAATCTTAGCGTCGTCCTTTGGACACGGTCCTTTATAAACTAAACAACGGAGCGGAAATAGCCTCAATTTAACCTGTCTTAGTCCACTGCTGGACTGAGATCTCCCTTACTTCCACCGAAGCTAGGCGTGGGCGACACCGGACACGTGTCACTAGGGGTGACCCGCGTTGAAGTCATTAGGTACGGTCTTCGTTCAGCAGTGAAAGTGTTAGGTTGTAATGATGATAATGATGTTTAGCATGTTGTTGTTCCTTGCACCTGTTACTGTTAAAGTGGTATAAGATATATGTAGGTAACTTGGATACGACATCGTTGTGAATCTTCTTGCTTAATGTTTATAGGTATTCCTAACAAGTCTCTGGATTCTTCTTCAAGAACAAAGTCGTGAAAGTATGTTGTGTGTACACATTCTTATACTCATGTATAAGAAAATTTAAAAGTAACCAAATGAGCAAATACGAATCTATTTATAATATCAATAAATGCATCCCGTGCTGCACTTAATACCTTTTATCTCCGTGATTAAGCTTACTTTGTGTACCGTAACAGTACGCCAGCGATCATGGTAAGTTTATACTTTACAGTAAATTGAACGGTCACAAACGGAAGTAACCAATTGTATCTAAGTCGACGGTCGCCGGTCGGGCACAATACCCATCTTTGTGTCAGTCGACAACAGTCTAAACAACTTCAGCGTGAATCGTTTTTATATCGAATGTACTTATACATTTAGAATAACCGACTGATGTCTCGATTGATGAGGTATTTGTGATTTTGTTGTAAATTTTGTTTTTGTAATATGTATACTAACTTAGGATAAGTTAGTATAAATATTACAACATTATATAACAATATTTGTTACAAACAAAAATAAGTCTTGTAACTTGAAATAAATAATAATCATCTATCTATTTAAATTTGATAGGTAGGTTACGTCAAACGTCCACAAATAGATATTTGAAATAATGTTTTGTTTGTACGTGTCATGAACAAACAATAAATTATTATGTTCGATATTGAAGTTTAAAGTAGTTGCACTTAAAATAGATGCCAAAAAATGTACATAAAATGTCATCATCATCATCATTTAACCTTTGGTCGTCCACTGCTGGACATAGGCCTCCTCCAATGTTTTTAATTTGTACCGGTCCCAGGTGACTTGCATCTTAAATAATGTAGTTAGTAATTTAATAGTCGTTTGTTGGTGAATTAAGTAGGACTCGAATGAAACGTTGAATCATCATAATTTTTTAACTTCCCACTGAAAGGCTCAGCAAGCCTGCCCGCACGCACAGCATAGATAGGGGGATATTAGGCCGTAACGTACCACGCGGGTCCAATGCGAATTGGTGGATCTTAGCTCCTAAGCAAGGATTCGTTTATCTAGGGGCATGGTAGTGAGTGCCCCGCCAAGACAAGCCAAGCGAAGGGCAAGGGTGCCTAGTGCCTACTACCTACATTTTCTCGAAGTGTTTCGTCGTTTTTTTGAGTTCTCATAAAGTGGGTTTCCGTTGTACCCGTAGTTTATATTCTCAGGATATGATGTCATTAATGAACTAATTAAATATACAAAGTACTTAAAAAGCTCTAATATTTTAGTTTTTATTGATATCTAAAATACGCCGATTTCTTCACTGACACACTGATGATCATCAAAATGTTTGGCTACTTCCTGAACTGCTAGGAAGCTCAAATTTGGTATATAAGTATTATCTAAGTTTAGCATTTAACCAGCAAAAAACTTATAAACTTATTATTTTCGCCCCATCCCCTAAAAAGAGAATAGATATCAATTCTCATGTAGAGACAAGCTTCTGAATCTACACAGCCTTACTCTACCGCCCCTACTTCAACAAATTCTACATATCGATATTATCAATAAATATGTAATGGCCTCGGCTGTTTCGTTACTTACTTTAGATCAGAAACTAAATATTCGCATCACCTCCACGACTAGCGAAACTTATCGTCTTTGCAACATTTTACATAAAATGGTTTTTAGTGGTATCTTTTTATCTTAATGATTATCTCGAATCTCTTCGTGCTTTTTCTTTATAATTTTTTTACATTTCCTAAAATATTTCTTTCTTTCTTTCTAAATATGTCGTATTCACCAGCAATTTTCTTAAGCAGAAAATGCCTGCTTCAGGAGACTACGCTCTTGCATAGCTAAAGTTGCAAAAATTTTTTGCTATTCAAAAATAGCATTCGTATTTGTACATTTTTAACAATAGGATTATGTTGTAGGTGTGTGCGTGCGTGCGTGTGTGTGTGTATTAAAATGTACGTGTTAGTTAATTTTCTGTTTCGTCGTAATCTTTGTATAGAACGTTCAGCTGTTAGTGACAGTTAGGTACTATCTGAGGTTAAAAGTCATTAATCAATAATATTCACCAATCCGCATTGGACCTACGTGGTGGGTTACGGCCATACTCCTTAAAGCTATGCTGGGTTTCTACCTTAAGACTTTCTAGTCTTAATTGCCGTACATTTAGCTGATAGGCTGGTTGATTAATTGAACCAAGAATTAATAATTTTAAAATTTCCACTCCTAATACATACATTTTTTGAGATGTTATTTCGTTGGTGCCTGCTGATAGTTCTACAGCTTTACCGGGCAAGTTGCGAGCGTCGATGGCTCTCGGACTTAAAAATGTATAGAATGATCCTAGAGGTCTTTTAATTAATTATAATTGCATTTGATCAACCACAGACGTTGTTTGCCAATGCCACTCCAATTAAAGCTAAATTCACAGAACATCTGTGGATGTTAATTGGTAGATATCCAAATACAAAGCAATTCGATCAATTATTCTGCTTAATTCCAAACGTAAAGTTCATCGACCAACTTGTTAAACTAAATGGATAATAGGTTACGCATCCACGTAGTATTATGGAATCATGGATTGTAAATTACAATTGGAATTCCTCCATGTTTATGTTAATTGGATTTGGGTCAGGTAATATTTGGAATCATCTTGTTAGTGGTATTATGAAATATGGTTAGTTTAAATGAACTTTGGAAGTCCGGGTTACACGTCATAGGCTTTACTGAAAGTTTAATTGTGTACTGGTTTATAATGCAAAATAAACATGTATTTATATGTCAAACGAGCAAGTCACCTGATGGATAGTGATCATTTTCGCCCATAAACAACGGAAACACAAGTGTCACCAATGGTGCGTATACGCTCTTTTCTAAAAATATTCCAATGTCATATCTTTCAAGGAACCGCTAGAATAAATTTGCGCATGAGCCGAACGGCATCAGTGGATCGCCACCATCAAAATATGGATCAAATTCCATCTTGAAATGGCGGATACAGGTTATATAGAACAACTCTTTGGAACACTACCCATTATATATAAGCGATAAAGACACAAAGACTTGCCACTTTTCTGCGCTAAGCCAAAGAAAGACAACCTTTGATCGATGGATCAAGTTTATTACGATCGATTTAGTTTTAGTACATAATCTCGGAATACAGAAAAGTAATCCGAGTACCTAATTAATCTTCCATAAATCGCACACTCCTTGAAAAGCTTAATTTATAACTCAGCACTTCCTACTGCCAATGTAAAAAAAATATTGTACACTGTTACTTGTTAATTGTAAATAAATAAAAAAAATAATAGATCCGAGTGACTCTACGATGTAGCGATCAAGGCAAAGGAGGTGATATTTCGGAGCTCCAGCACAAAGATGCGTGCAATACACTTCCTCCTTATATGTGGAGTGCCTTATAAAGATGAAGGCGCTGTTGGGATGGGAAGTATTTTTAAGGTTAACCTATTGAACGCCAGGAATCCAGACACAAAAGAAAATCTATTGATTCAAACTACTGAAGTTGTCAATGGCGTTCAAATGTTTAAGCTCGACTCTAGGCTCCAAGGGAAGAGACCCCCGTTTATTAAGTCTATAATGAAAAGGGAATAATTTAGTTATTAAATTCAGTGGTTAGAGTAACCTAATAGATTTCATTAGTTGTCATTGTTGTTGGCATTTATATAAGAAAAATGAAAGGATTCTTCTTTGTATGTCATAGCGAAAGTATTGAAACAAATGAAAGTTAGCAATCATAAAGTTTTTATTTCTTGAGCTCGTAAAATAAGTTTCACAAACTCCATCTTCGTTTTATTTTCAATTAAAATAGTACGCATTGTAAATCAACACATAGTGCTTGCATAATTGGCGCTACTGTTTATGGGTTCTTGGATCAAAACAATGAATAATAAACTGTTTAATTGTTACCTTCTTAGAGGTACGCAATAGGCCTCATAGTCCAGTTAACTGTACTTTTTAACTGCAACGTGCGAGTCGTTTAACAGGCTAATGTAATTCTGAATACGTAGTAGTGTGGGTCGATTGCCATAGATCAGAGAAAAATTTGCACATACCCACATATGTTAAAATGTGAGGAATGCAATTGTAAGTGGCTTTCTTAAGCTCTACTTTGAGGCAAACGATGTTTGAGAAAAATGATTGTGTTGATTTTACGTTTTGCCTACACATCCTATAAGGCGTAAGCTACATATTTACAAAATAATATCTTCATAAGCTCTTTACTGACTGAGTGTCTATCACGGTCATTTATATGTCATTGGTGAGAAAAAGGCCTGCTTCGACACAAATGGAAAATCGGCGTGAAGCAACGCTTTGCGTAGTGTTTTGCAGAGTGAATGACACCGGGAGCCCAACAAACTTCTACCGATCCCTTTTTCCCTTTCACCATCTCCCATTTTGCGAGTGTCCATGTGTGGCGGTCCATGCTAAATTTAACTGTATTCACCTAAAAAGAATACTTACTTTTACGTGTACTTTTCTCGATTCACTGAATGATTTCCAGGCTTATTTATTATCGCCAAGCTTAAATTAGGCAGGTACTTTTTTAAAAGTATCATTAAAATCAGTGCAAAATATAATACTTATATATCACGTCATTTACGCTTTACTCCACACCAGACAATCTGGTATACATTACCTATTGAAATACACTAAATACAATAACAAACCACTGATATTTCATCAAACTATAAATAAATCTAAATAATATCTTTGCTTACATCATCCCCAAAAACTAATAATATCTTTTTCTAAACAGAAACTTGGGGAGTTCTATAACTACTGATTCAAAATCTCATGTAGCTCAGGATGTCTGGACAAATCTTCCAATTAGGATGAAATTTTGTTGGTCGATAGAGCATTTTATGTGACGGCAATCACCCTTATCTCAGAATTTGTGACGCTACAGAACCTTAGATAATCGATCGAGAACGTGTCCAGACAGCTTGAAATCGCGCTTTTCGCCAGTCTCTCAATCTCGTGAACGGAAGTGATTTTGATAACTTTTTGCATATCAACGTGCGTCACATAAATTTGTGACAAGCATGTAGCTAAAAGTTTGGTGGTACGTACAGCGGTTTGGCAGAAAAATGCAAAAATCTGTGTCCAAGCTTGATTTTACATTATAAAACTTCTGGCTGGCACCTCATGAATCTCAATAACGGGAGCGTTTTCGAATATGGTTCCTTTACTAAGATTTAGTGACGGAATTTGTGACGCTAATAACGTTTGATTCACGGCGTTACATTAATGGTTTACGAGAAATCGATCAAAAACTGAATGTGCGGAAACTCCAAATTCAAGCTGGCTGGACACATGTATCTCCGCTACCTGGTGATCTACGGCCTCCGAAATACGCTCAAATTTTAGTGACGGAGACGAAAATGATAACCTGAATTTGTGACGCAGAAACTTTCAGTAGTTTCAAAGAATTGATCATTTAATTTTTTCTATACAAAACGCCATTAATATTGCGAGGTGACCATCATGTAACTAAAATAAAGGACTTCTTATTAATCGACCTATTGGCCGATAGTATAGACTTGCATATCGTTTGGTTTTTATGCAGTGTATAATTATAATGAATTGTAATGAATAAATTCATCATGAAAATTATTAATTGACTGTCAAAAAAGAGGTTGATATAGGTACTTTGGAGCATTGGAATTTGACCAGTTGTCGCAGGACAAACTGTAAGCAACAGATGGCGACACCAACATTAGCCGATTAGAAATTGTTTAATGAACCCGCGTCGGTCTCCGGCAGCGCATGAGTACGTTCAGAAATTTGTTCCAAGTAGGTACAGGTAATATTTCTTTATATTATTGTAAATATTAACATAATTTTATATTTTATTATTCAATTTTAAAGCAATTTATATATCAATATTGGTATATAATTTTCTATTTAATAAACACTACTATTGTAGTTGAAACTTCTGTTTTCAAAGTTATGGGTGCCATTAAGTTCATAGAAGGAAGAAAATTTGGGCAATATATTTATATTAGATGTCATTTCTTCCCATAGTTTCTTCCATTTTATCTGCCTCCGTGGTCTAAATCGGCACAAAGCGTTCGGCTGCGAGACCCGAAGATCGTGGGTTTGAAGCCTGCACCACCCACCGACCGCAGGCTAAACCACCTGATTATCCGAAAAGAAAGATGATTCCGTATTTCGGACGGCACCTTAAGCCGTACTCTGGAGTGGGCCGTATAGGCTGATTATGACAATATATAGCAAATAAAAATACATAATATTTCAACAAATTTCTTTTAATAAAGTTTCATTGTTTATTGTTTGAGGCAACCGAGGGGTTTTTTATAAATCAAATAACACGTTGTAGATTTTTCATTACGATAAAAATGTTCCTTATTTTTTAATTGTAAAATGTCTTCATAATGTTTGTTGAGTTTATTAGGAATCTATTTATAAATAAATATATTTAAACTACTCACGTAGGTAAGTACGTAGGTACTACTGAAACCAGTCGTTGTATTTTATCATGTAAATCATTAAAATAATAATTTACAAAATACTAAATCTCAAAATGAAGACTGACATTGGGATTGCTTGGTATAATAATAAAATTCTCTTTTATTAACAAGTGTTCGTGTTGCAATGGTTGTGTGTCGTAGCACGCGCCGTAACTAGGCCACAGCCATCGCTTTAATATAATTTCTTTATTACAAATTTAGTGTACATTTCGCCGTCGGGACAAACGCGAGCACTCATAAACATTCCATTTCATCCAACATTTAACATTAACATAAGAACATTTGTGTTACTTTCAATACATTTTATAATATCATAATAAACTCTCTTTCATTACATTCAACAAAGCTCAGGCCTCTACAGTTCGAAAATATTTTTGTAGTACATACTCGTATAGGTATTCAGTATTCACCGACTTGATATTTAAAATGTTTCAGGTGGATTATCAATGTTTAAAACACTACCATACCTCGTATGTAAGTATATATAAACGAATTTGATTTTATTTACAACAATCATTGTAAATATCTTCGAACATTAAATACACTGATACCGGTCCGGATGATTCCTCGACCATACAAACCATGAAAAATACCAATACTTACCGACTAAAAAGAGTAGTTTAATCAATAAGACAGATTTTCGCCCATCACAGAAAACACCTTGTAATAATATACTAAGTCCCACATGAAACCTTAAATATTGGTAACCCATTGTAATGTTTGTATGGAGAAAATTAAATGATCAATATCTTTGAAACTACTGAAAGTTTCTGCGTCACAAATTCAGGTTATCATTTTCGTCTCCGTCACTAAAATTTGAGCGTATTTCGGAGGCCGTAGAGTGGTGATCTACGGCGGTAGCGGAGATACATGTGTCCAGCCAGCTTGAATTTGGAGTTTCCGCACATTCAGTTTTTGATCGATTTCTCGTAAACCATTATATGTAACGCCGTGAATCAAACGTTATTAGCGTCACAAATTCCGTCACTAAATCTTAGTAAAGGAACCATATTCGAAAACGCTCCCGTTATTGAGATTCATGAGGTGCCAGCCAGAAGTTTTATACGTAAAATCAAGCTGGCTGGACACAGATTTTTGCATTTTTCTGCCAAACCGCTGTACGTACCACCAAACTTTTAGCTCCATGCTTGTCACAAATTTATGTGACGCACGTTGATATGCAAAAAGTTATCAAAATCACTTCCGTTCACGAGATTGAGAGACTGGCGAAAAGCGCGATTTCAAGCTGTCTGGACACGTTCTCGATCGATTATCTAAGGTTCTGTAGCGTCACAAATTCTGAGATAAGGGTGATTGGCCGTCACATAAAATGCTCTATCGACCTACAAAATTTCATCCTAATTGGAAGATTTGTCCAGACAGCCTGAGCTACATAAAATCTCAGCCATAATATTCTAAAAAATTCTTATGCCTTTTTTTTAAAGACTTAATTAAAGTTTGTTTTCGCTTTTGGTCGCAATACTCTAATGCTCCGTTAACCTATCTTTATCTACAGTACAGTTTATAAATAAAAGTAGGTCATCTTCATTGTGTAGTGGGATGATTTGATTAGGCAGGTATTACAAACATCCTTATAATCCTACGGATTGTTTATGATTTCATAAAATTATTTTATTAGATCGACGAATGACCCAGTAAAGGCGGCGGGTAGCAGACGGATGTCAAAAACTAGAGATCGTTCCGTGTGGAAATCTTTAGGGGAGGCCTTTATTCAGCAGTGGCCTTTTTAGGCGATGATGATGATGGCAAACGAGTAGACGATTCACGTGATATCGCAACCCATGGGCACTCGTTACTACGAAGGAGCTACGAGCCATTGGCGGGGCAAGAACTAAATTTGTTGTGGGCAAGGTATATTTTCCCTGATCGATGACGTGATAGATAACTCAAGAGGGCAGATTTTATTTGTTAAAATGATGATAGGGGAGAGTGGGTAATTGCGAACACTTAAGGGAGAATTGAAATAACATAAAATCATGTTAAACTACGAATACCATTTATTGCCAAAAGTTTACTTCAGCTAGTCAACTTTCTTTTCTCAAATCAAATTAGATGTATTTTCAAAATAAAATCTGCTAATAACAAGAAAAAAACCCTTGTATCCGGAATACCCCAAACACGTGGGTAATGACGAACACCGTGTGGGGTAATCTCGGATGCTTTAGTGTAATAACGGACATAGTCTAATTCCTTCTGAAATCACAGTGAAAACCCTTTGATGTTTTCACCACTTGTGCAAGTTTGTGATCCCATTAATTACATTTACAGCATGTAGGTTCTCAACGTTCCAGTTTCATCTGAAGGATCTTCATACTTCTCATCACAAATAAGGCATTGATACTCTTGTCTGTCGAAGCTCTTTTAATGACTTCTTCTTGAGCTCCGCTTTTCAAAATTGTCTTCTGCAAAATTAAATGCTTTATGAAGATTTTTCAATACTGTTTTTCTATTTGTATGTAGGTACTTGCAGACTTTTCTTTTATCTTTTGTTCCTTATATTCAGTTTTGATCTTCTTTCACAAGATATCTTTCATTGGAGTGCAGGTTAAACATTGAAGGCTTTTTGCTGAAAGTTCTTACTCTTCTGTTGACAAAAAATATTTTCAAGTAAAATTGATTTACTTAGATATATGTTAATTATTTATATTGAAGTAACCCTTCACGTTATTAAAATAATTGAAAATATTTAGCCTTATTTTAACCTTAGCTGGTCTTTGCTGCACGTCTTATGTTAATAATATTTGCAAATCAGTGCTCACTGCTCTTTGCATAGTACTGGATTTTAAAGTGATGATGTTGCTGTATCTTCAAACTGTTCACCAAATTATTTGAATCCATTGGCCAAATCTCAATCGTTAGCTGCTATCTCTATATTTCTGTTACGATCAAAGCCTTCGTAAAGAGTTCTACATCTGCATACTGTGTAATTTTGGCCAATAACTGAGGTATTATACTGTCTTAATGGGTCCAAAATATGTTAGGTATTGTGATTGTATACAATGTGATGTTATGTAGTCATTTTCTCATAACGTCAGGGCATCTGAAAGAGATATATTAAGAAAGTAAACATATTTATAACACGGTTTAGGAGTCTGTCAAAACAATATTTTAGATAGGTACAAGGAAACAAAATTCACTGCAGTTAACTGTTAGAAACAAATATTTTAAGTAAGAGTTAAAACTATGTAGGGTAATTGCGGACGATCGAGATACCCCATATAAGTCATCCGCCATTGGCCGACACAAAGAAATACGGCCAAAACTAAATTTTATTTGAGGTTAGAATAGGGTGATCCAACCGCCGAGTACTTTAAAACCTTGTCTAATTACACGTTAAAATACCTAAAGATACCAATTACTGAGTCATAAATGGCATAATATACAACAACTTTTCTACTGCACTCAAATTAAAATGAAATTGTTGAAAAAACTCAACCTACATACCTTACAAAGTGTGCGCAGCCTCACTGCGCCACTACAGTCTTGCACTATGTTCGAACTCGACTCTCGATTGAGATATTGATTATAACTGTTATTCTTTTCTAACACCTAAACTGACGTGTCCGGCATTACCCCGTCCGTGATTACCCCACTCTCCCCTACTCCTATTTTATTCACAAAAATTCTAACTTATTTATTTAGGCTAAGTCGTAGAATGATATGAGTTCGAATGCCGGTGTCACTAGCATTTGGAACCAAGAGATATAAAAAATTAAATATTATTTTTTTTAACATGAGTTATACTCATATTAACTCCAAAGTGCTCATTGTAAATTTTTTTTATGAAATAGCATTTTCTTTAAATTTTGCTTTTATGTTTTTTATTTATTACATTTAGCCCATTGTTTAAAATTATGGAGGCTTGGCAAGTCTAGTGAATGACTCTGGTAGAGACTGTAAGTATTTATAGTAGAGTACTGGGATATCTGGCGCTATATGATTAACTCGTCCTTTCAAATTATTGAGTAAATTAGTCACGTTTCCACTAAATTCATTAAATAACAACAACAACTTATTTTGATCTCATGCGAGCACTACAATGACACACCTTCGGAATAGTTTATAAAAATAGTTATTAACGTGTACATACATACTCCACGTGAGTCCACCTATAAGTAGTATTTAGGTACTGCTCGTAGTTACTCTGTTGATAAATAATAGCATTCGTAGGTACCTACATATATTATAAATATCATATATATTTAATGATGTTTAACATACCTATAGCACGAAATTATAAGTAAATATATAATTCAGAATCAGTAAGAATATTTCAAGCGTATATCAAATATTTCATCCAGCAACACCACAGACATGACCAGAGAAACAAACCATAACATTAAGATGTGAACAATTGTTCGTCGCACTGCCGAGGCAATTAAATGAATCTCGACAAAAAAGATATGAGGTTGACAAACTTTCGGCGAAGACACGGCTCGAATAGGAAATGTGGGAACGTAGGAGCATTGTTGTTAAGCATTCATATGCTAGCGCTCACCCATCGCCGGGACATCCGCCGCTACTTCCGCTGCCAAAGATGGTGGATCTTGCGGTGTCTAGTTCGTTGACAGCGGGCCCTGATGTTTTACAACATGCTGTTTTGTGTAAGAGCTCGTGTACGCGGTGCGCGGGCGCGCGAGAGGCCGCCGTGTATCGTGAACTTGCGTTCAGCGCGTCTTCTGAGCTATTTTTGATGCAAAAGCGTGTTGGGACGCCAATGTCTAGAGCATGCATGGAATATGCAATGTCGTCAGTCTTCGCGTTGAAACGACCGTGTTTTGTTGAGCGATTTTTTAAAATTAAGTTTGGCTAATCTTAATTATATTTCTCAACGTAATGTTAGTTCATTTACAGAAAAGAAGTTGGTAATTATTTAGTTAAAATTCATTCATTATTAACCTTTCCTCACCTTATAGATTCCTATTGAAAGTTGTAATAATGAGAAAGCAACAAAAATAGGGGCTAATTAATTTTCTTTTGCAATAAAAGAAACACGTCTCTATTACATTTCAATATCATTATCAATATATATAGGTTGTTAACCTATTTAAACCTATAGACGTAATTTTATAAATACCTATGTAGTACCAAAACAAACGCAAGGTATATTTTGTATTATATTTAATTGAAATAATAAAATTGCTCATTTGTAATCATATTAACTACTAATTTAGGGGAATATCGAAATAAAGATAGTAGCGCAAGTTCGCGAGTGATTTAAATTTTCCGCCATTGTACAGAAAACGTTCAAAAACTTATGCCACTATCCTCAGTGCAGTACACAAGTCAAATTGGTGAAAGCGTTATTAAATAATATCTATTCTAAAATATCTCAATAGGGTTTAAAATAATAAATACAAGTTATAATAGGCAATTTTAATTGAGCCCGGATAATGAATATATTTTTTCAATACTATACAATCAGTGTTTCTGAACTGCTGCGCACTATCGATCGATTGTTGTAGCACGAATCGTTCATTCGGTCACTTGTTGTACACACGCGACCTTAGTACACACACACACGGATATCGATAGGTAATTTAAAACTTATCAATTTAGTGAAGTGCTACATCTATCGATACGATGTATGTTTCCTATTCATAGCAACCAAATCATGTTAGAATAGGGATGATGACATTTTTTTTTCTGTTATTATATCAATGGACCGCATAATAATAGAAACATTGGTAAAAGAATTACTCCGTTAACATTAAAACTCACAGAGATTTTCCAATTCTAAAAACATATTAATGGACTTTCCCAAAAACGCTTTATACAAATGGCTACCTAGTTATGACGTCACGCATCAGTAATTAGTACGCATAGTTTGTGAATTTAGTACTACAACTATATTAAATGTTGCGTTTACTAAAACGGTTTCATAGTAAAAAGTTGCTTTAAATTGTATGTATTATCCTTTTGTTAACAAATTTTTAACAATTAATGTACTTTAAAAATGGACTTGCCCATTTAACTTTGAAGACTAATAAAATTCATAAAACATGAGTTTTCGAGCTGGAGTAAGCATATCGTTATATTTAACCCAGATTTGTAATAATATGAAATAGTTATTACGATTTCAGGACCCAGTCATCATGCCTATTCTAGACAAATATTAAAATTTGTGCTAAAGATATATTATTTATATTCTATAGATATATCATATTTATAAGTGTAAACAATTTTCTATTCGTTAAACACTACATAAGTTTTATGAATTTATTTATAATGACCTTTTTGATGAGGCCAAAAACATCATTAAAATTGTGAAATGATTACTACGTGGTTATAAGATCCTAAATTCAACTCCTAAAAACCTCAGTTATCATCTTTGCAGCTTATAATTACGAATACCTACTCTAATCACTACCTAGGTTAACAAGCGCATCACTACTTAGGTTAACCGATGTTCTCCTACGGAAAGGAAAAACCATGAAATAAGCTCATAAGCAAAGCTAAGAAAAGACAATATAATATGTTATGGTGAATTTGTACCTTATGTACAAATATTATTGGGCAACGTAGTAAAGCATTGCTTATTCTGTGTTGAAGTCTCAGCTAGTGTGATTTTAAATTTAAACGAAATGGCATTACTATATAAATTATATTCTCTACACTGGTTGAATGAATGAGTACTTCTGATAGGAATGACTGAGAAGGCGTGGCCAATGAATACAACTGAATGAACGATAGTGGATATGACACACACACAAACAAATGTAACAAAATGTTAGTATTTGTTAGGGTTTTGTCAGGGAGGGTCGTGAAAATGACGGGGGTGGACGAGATACTTAATTATCAGAGAAACCCTGACGACGATTTTTATGCGCTGCTGGGTTGTGATGAGAAATCTTCTGTAAGTGTTGTTTTATTGTTTAAATTTATGAAATCTATTGCTGATCTAATTTATTTCAAAATTTCTGAGGGTCTATCGATTGCTCACTGACCTTATTTATTTTCGAGGCCCTTAAGCTGACCTACATTTCTTACTTTTTACTATGTTTAGTTAAATTTTCTTTAAACATACCTTTTGTACAAATACGTTTTATTATAGTAATGCTGAATTCTAGTGTTGGTATGTTATGAGGAAAATTTAAACGATTAGTGCGTCATTAGTTAGGTTTCGGGGAACTCCGTCTAATAAATTCTTAAGTAACAAAAGTATTTTAAATTTTATTACAGGCCGAGCAAATAACCGCTGAGTATAAGATTTTAGCCTTGCAACATCATCCCGACAAGAACGATGGTGACAAGGATGCTGAAGCCAAGTTTCAGAAATTGAAGGTGAATATTAAACTGTTAAATAATAGCGGAAAACGGAAATGTCTGGCGCAAAATGTGGGATGTCTATGTCCAGCAGTGGACTGCGATAGGTTAAAAGAGGATAAATCGTCAACGAATTTGGAATATAGAATACACATTCTTTTGTCTTTACATGTAAGCTCTACATTCTTATTTAATTTTTTTGCATAAAGGAGGCCAAGGAAACCCTCTGCGATCCATCTAAGCGAGCCCTGTATGACAAGTGGAGGCAGAGTGGAATTGCAATGGGCTATAAGCAGTGGCTGGGCATGAAGGAGCATGTCCAGCAGGGCATGCACTGGTCCAAGCCTAACACCAAAGACCGCATGCTGGAAGGCGAGGGCAAAGCTTCAGGACCATCCAGTCTTGGACCTACCAACTCTGCTGCTCGCAGGGCCTCTGAAGGTGGAGCTGCTCTCTGGGGACGCTGGGGTGGAGGCAACCAGGAACCTCCCTCTGAAGTCATCTCAAAGTTCCGCAACTATGAGATCTAAAGCTGCTTAAACATGCAGCTGTTTTGTTTGAAATTATATTGATGTTATGTTTTTGTTATAATAAAAAGAGATTAATTGTGCCCTAATCTCTTTATGCAATATTTTTTTATATTTTAATATGGCAATCATACTTACAAGTTTATCAATGTTTTATTAAACTTAAATTATATTATCTTGTCACAATAACATTGTGATACACACCAGGCTCTTATTATCAATTGCCATTAAATGTATTGATGTTTCTTAAATTAAGTATAATTGTTAAATAAAGTATGTATAACTAGGTTTTAGGAGGCACAATATTCATCAAGTCAGCTCAAGACGGTCACTCGAATGTAACTCGGTCTCTAGTTTTGAAATTTTCAGTGTTTGATGTTCTAAGTGTATCAAGTGTTTTATTAGCATAAGGAAGCTACTCAATGTTAGAAGCCCCGCTCCCCATGGCAGTAGTGTGCAACACTAGTAGCAAACCCTTAGACATAAGCTATGCACATTCCTGATAAAACTTATGAGTCTGATTATGAAACATTTCTGCTGTAGAACAATATGTTAGAATCTATTTAAGAATCTCTATGATCTTTTGAAGATTATATTTTTGAATCCTATTTTGTAACTATTTATCTTACTGTAAGTATTATATTATTTATGAGATGGAGAATGTAATGGATATTGTTGTGAGATGTATACAGGGTATAGTCGCGAAGCAGGACAGTTTTGTTTTTATGTAACCTTGACAATCAACTTTCTAATTTACCTGACTGTTCCAACATAGGTGTTGTGTTCCCCGAGTCGATAGTTATTTAGTGTAATAGTATAACATATTATGTGTTAAATGTTTCATCAGTATTTACTTTGGATGTTTAAAATATATACTTAAATGTTACATGTAGTTAAATTATAACATTTTAAATGTTTACGTCGATGAGAAACTAGAAAACACTATGTCAAAATATTAATGTTTTTACTTTGATGTGATTAATCTGTGAAACAATAAAAGCGAAATAAAGTACACAAAGTTGTTTTATATCCCATTAATATTTATGTTTTCTTATGGATAAAGCTTCAAAGATTCCTGGCGGTTAGTTGGTGCTTTTCAATGTATCATATTTACGTCTTAGCTCGTTCTTGTGGCAAATTAGATTTCAAAATACAAACGTGTATAGCTTTATGTTCTTTTATCTACTCCTTAGGCAGGTACTTAATTAAATAAGGGGATTCTCTGTTCTCTGTAAATATCTACGTAGTTACGTAAGCGGATTACGTCTTTGATTTATGGTAAATACAAACAGCAAATTAAACTTACCTAGCTTTCATTACCTACTCAGTTCTTTAAAGCTTTACACACTGTGACAAAACCTTTTAAACGAAAACGACACCTTTAGGAGTCGAAACCAATTGACGTTATCCTGTTACTGGAATTCATTAGGAAGCAGATGTGATGACTGCGAAATAATGGTACATTTATAATTCCCTTATACGGAACTAATTTGGTGATTTCAGGATAAATAGGTTAACTGTGTCATAAGGGTCCCGCGTGCCTCAAATTTAAAGGCCTGCGTAAACCTTAGTAGTTTGCTGGTCTTGTGCATCTGTATCATAAGGAAACCACGACGGTTTCTCTTTTTTTTTTTTGACTTCGTTGTTAGCTGCAGATGGCCTTTACAGTTTCACCTTCATGAGACGACAGCAGATGAGTCTCACTCAGCCTTAAATAGTTTGTCGTCACAAAGTGGACGTTGCAGGGAGGACTAAGTAACGTAGTGTAGAAGGTTTAACTTACTTACTCCAACAAAGGACCTCTGAGGTGATTTTACCTATCGCCTCAATCATCTCCGAACGCTTAGTCTAAAGTGGACTGTTCAAATAATGTAATTCGCTTCGCTTTAATCTATCGCAAAATAAGTAGATACCTACCTAAATGACTGACTTGTACCTATTTCCCTTCACTTTGAGAAACATTTTCACTTCATAAGGTACCTATTCATATTGCGCATGCATAGTTATTGACTGATTTTAACCCCCGACGCAAAAAGAGGGGTGTTATAAGTTTGACGTGTTTGTCTGTGAGTCTGTGTGTCTGTCTGTGGCACCATAACTCCCGAACGAGTGGACCGATTTTGATTTAGTTTTTTTTGTTTGAAAGATCATTTAATCGAGCGTGTTCTTAGCTATGTTTTATTAAAATCGGTTAAGCCGTTTATAAGATATAGGGGATGAAAGTGGGAATGAAAAACCGATTGTTTGCAAATATGCCCGAATGGGGTATCAAATGAAAGGAAATGATTCGTACATTACAATAGCTAAGTTTAATTAAAATCGGTTCAGCCGTTTATAAGATATCGGGGATGAAAGTGGGAATGAAAAACCGATTGTTTACAAATATGCCCGAGTGGGGTATCAAATGAAAGGAAATGATTCGTACATTACAATAGTACTTAAGTAAGTAAAAACAGGGGTGTTATAAGTTTGACGTGTCTGTCTATATACTAAAATCTAACTTAACCTAACCTACCTATAAAAAGTATGAAATAAAAATTAAATTAAAAATTTAAAAAACCCCCGACACAAGAACTTAAGTAATTTCCCTTTAAAAAGTAAAAAATAATAAAAGAAACTTAATGTTAAAGTACCTAAGAATCTATTAATAATTCTAAAAAAAACCTCGCGTTGGGGGACCGCTCTTAAAATAACAATTCAAATACAAATAGTCTAATTAAGTAACAGAGACTAAAATAAAAACAAAATTAGGAGAATAATTCAAAAACTTTCATGAAATTCCTTCAAAAAGTCTTGGGTAAAAGCCTAAAGAGGTAACCATTTTATGAAAAATATCGTAGATAAGAAAGAAATAATTAGGAGCGGTGCCCCAACGCGAGGTTTTTTTTAGAATTATTAATAGATTCTTAGGTACTTTAACATTAAGTTTCTTTTATTATTTTTTATTTAATAAAGGGAAATTACTTAAGTTCTTGTGTCAGGGATTTTTTAATTTTTATATTAAGTAAGTACGGCTGCTCGCCAAACTAGCCCTATTATTCAAGCTTGGCTGATTAACCCCCATAAACAAAAGATTTTTTATCGTCTCAACTGTGGTCCCATTCTACGAATCCAGATGAGCGCTTAGCGTGTAGGACCGTGCGGTGGATATAGGCGCATAAGATACCTAAGAAATGTAGCGTGGAATGTCTATTCGAGCGATTAGGTGACGAATTGAAAAAGGTGGCTGGCAGAAAATGGATGCAAGCTCAATTAATAAAGTATCTTAAATGAAGCACTTAACAAAGGTACCAATATTACCTTATAGTGTAGGTAGGTAGCTAATATGATGTGATCTTAGCCTTTTCCTTTAACACAGCCACTATTTTTACTGATGTATAAAAAATATTAAGACAGGACACGAATAGAATTAACGCAAAAAGAACCTACTGATCTTACTAGGTAAAATGAACAAAACTCACCTGGACAACACAGAAGGCATCTCTACCACCACATTTTTGAGGAAATGTTATGTAAACAAGACGCGTGTCAACCAGGACAGTCACACAGCAAAGTTGAAATGAAACAATACAAGACACCCAGGCCGTCCTGTTTAACAATACAGAGGATTCCAAAGTTGAAAAACAAAGCAGTTTAGCACGCGCCAAACTTCGTTTACAAAGGTTATTCCTCGAAAATACAACAAAAAAAATATTAAGATTAATTTTAGTCCAAATTTGAAATGGGTTAGTACTTAGCCTCTTTAGTACCTACAATTATTAATAACATATTTTTTTATTAAGTACTGCCCAAACACTTAAAGATGTATGTGAAACCTTACATCCATCTTATAGATTCCTAGCCAACTAACTAAACTGCTTGAGACGGACTATGCTATCATACTCTTTGATTATTCCTTTTCGTACAGCAATGGACTGGCCATGCACTGGTACCTAATGGACATAATTCTCTAGGCCCCGCCATTATGCAAGATCAACGTGATTTTCTACCAAAAGGTCTATCAGGTCGTCATGTTGTACCTAGGTACTGGAGAGACCAGAGCAAGAAAATATCAAGACCCGTATTTTCTTATATAAGTGAACAGGACGGTCAGTGCGCTCACCTGATTGTAAGTTATACGCCTGAACATGACAGAAGCACTGTTATGAAATTAATGACAATAGGCAGGATTTTTTTCCTTCAACATTTCACTGCGTCCATCAGCCGAGACGATAGATGTAAGGTCTCTTATACCCAGTAATTTTACTATCTAAATTGTCCTCATCCCGAAACACAGAAAAGCAAAACACTCCTATTTCAGAGAACGATATCAAGCACTGCGTTGGTACATACCTACTAGGCGACTCAGTACCGAGGTCCACCACCTAGTAAAACCACCCGTTTGCTCTTGAGCTATCGATCCTCTATGAGATACTGTCACCTCAATTTACTGAGCTAGATGTGGTTTGTTAAATGGGTACGTTATTGTACAAATAAACCCTCTATAGGCTCCACCCACAGAAAACTTGCAGGTGGAGGCTTGGTAAGAAATCAAGAGGACCGAAATGGCACAAGTTGGAGAAGACTTATGACCTGTAATCTCGCCTATAATGGACTGCGATAGGTTTAAGCGCGAGGTATCTACAAATGCCAGTTCAGTTACCATAATCTGATGTTATAGTTACCTACTTATGAGACGTAAAATCTAAATAGAATAAATGCGTAGTTTCCCGTTCGTCGATCGTTAACACGCATGCGCAGAGTGGCAAAGGGCAAAATTCAAAATCAATCGAAAATGTCTATTTATGAGACTTAGTAAAACCCTGTCATAATTTTAGGTAATTATTTTTCCCTATTACAATTAGTTAACTGTCAATAGGCACGAATAGCTACAAGAAAAATTAAAACAATTAAATCCTGTATAAGTCACTCTTCGCAGTTTATCACAAAAATTAAATCAAAAATGTTATAGATATACTTTTTCCGTTTCAATATAATATCGCATAAATTCGGAAGAATTGTATCTACTTTGAAACCTATTCCGATTTAAAAGTAGAAGAAGCGTAAGTAGTCGTTTCCCACGCACGACTTTCAACAATAAAATTGATCTTAAAAGTTACTTACCTTTTTGTCCGAGAGCCGGCCGTATAAAAGTCCTATGGATCTAATACATGAACAATTTTTTGAGGTACCTAAAATTTAATCTGAGAAACCATATAACTAAAGTCAGACACACCTGAAAATGCTTAATTTAGTCCGCATGCAAAAATTCTACTACTACTAGCTGTGTCCCGCGGTATAAAATATTCTCCCGCAGTAAACGTATCTATCCCGGGTGCAGGTGTAAGCGCCGCCGAGCGGTACATCATACATTAGTTTACTTTCCTAAATAAAAGTATTTTTAGAAAATAAAAGCCTCTGTTTTTCCTTACAACATCAGCTACCAGCTAAAAAAATCCCATCCAAATATGTCCAGTCTTTTCAGAGATTACCCGCAACAAACAATAATTGAAAAAAAATAATGTATGTATTATATGCATGAAGAAAAAAATGGTTTTGAAATAATGATAAAAACTAAATATACATATATATTTAGTTTTTATCATTATTATATAATATTATTATTATATATAATACACAACAGAGTCTTGTAGACTCTGTTGTGTACAGACACAGTAAACAGAATACTGTGGTACAGATCTTAGCTAGTACACCACGAGATCCCGTTTCAAAATCGTGCAGTACAAAATTTGTGTGTATCATGGTTTGTATTATTCGGTTGTTCTATATAAAATGTGTACATGTATTTACAAAATCAGGTAAATAAGTACGTTTTTTCGTTATGCTTTTTCATAACACATGCTCCTTTTCGAAAATTGGGACTAAAGCTGTATGGATGTGAAGATATTGTGATCTCATAATATTATTTCAAGAAATCGTTTGCTATTTCTTTCAGGATAGTGTAGGCAGAGTAGGGACTAGTCAAGATCTTGACATTTTCCAAAAAAATACTATAGGTTATTATTTTTATGTTTCGTAGGCAATGGAAATACTAGCATGGTGGTCGCATCATTATCGTTATGTAACACAAGCGGTTACTGGGTACGCGGTCAGCTGTGCGGGGATTCCAATCGGTGGATGTTTACAGTCGAGGCTCCGGTTGCACTGGCTGTCCATCGGTCGAGGCTTGCATATCAACAGTTGCCAACCATCGCTTGGCCAGTGCTAAAGTGATATCGTGTATTCAGTGTCTATTTATTGTTGGCAGTCAGGAACTTTAACTTTTTCGTTAGTCAACATGGAGATCGTATCCTACAAACGATTTCAAAATCGATTATGTTATTCGATTAATCACTAGTAACGGATTTTTTTAAACTCAAACCAACAATGATTATTATTATAACAGATGATTTTAAAATATAACGTTAAATTAGATTTTGAACAGCGTTTGTAAGTGAAAACATGCTATGAATAAAACGTGTTCTTTTAGAAATTTCTTATAGTACTATTACCATCTTTTAATTCGTTAATAAATAAGCTAGTTAGGTACTTAACTCAAACCAGGTAAGTAAGTAGCTACACGTTTTAGAAATTTTAATTGACATTAGTAATGTATCAAGTTGGTTTGTTGCCATCGTTTCAAATAGATGTCGCTACAACTTCGAACTTTTTCTAAGACAAGTATGGAGTAATCTATACTAATATATAAAGCTGAAGAGTTTGTTTGTTTGTTTGAACGCGCTAATCTCAGGAACTACTGGTTCGATTTGAAAAAATTTCAGTGTTAGAAAGCTTATATATCGAGGAAGGCTATAGGCTATATATCATCACGAAGCGGAGCAGTTATGAAGAATGTTTCAAAATCGGGGATTTTTTTCATACTTGGAGCTTCTGCTGCGTACGCTGCGTAAACGTTAAAGTTTTGCAAAAGCATGTAGAGTATTGTTACCTTGTAAAGGTCTACAAAAAAGTCCGCAACAGCATATGTCTATCTTTTAAGGTTAGCTTCCTATTACATACTTTTGGCTAATTTTTTTTCTAAAATAATGCATCATTTGCGAAGGTGTTTTCATAAATATGATATTAATCCTTATCCAAATAAATACTTTTAAACAAAATTGCCATTCACATCATCAACTTAAATGAATATCTTATGAGATATAGTTTTAGCACACCTATATAAACGAAGTAGCGGGTTAAAGAGAGCGTGAGGCCAAAGTAACTTTCCACGCGGACGAAGTCGCACGCAAAAGCTAGTGTTAAATAATAAGCAGAGGTCGGAATAAGGTAGAGTTAATAATTATGTGATTAGACATATTTTATACAACGAAGAATAAATAGGATATGCTTCAAAGAGCGAAATTATTTTAATTGTAATTGAAAGAAGACGAGATTGTATGTTTATTGAATTGAAGTCTTTCTTACTCTAAGAGTTCTATCAGATATTAATTGTTAGTAATTTTAATGACCATCGGGGATTGGCAAATATGGTATTGTCGATTAAATATCTCAGGAAGTTCGATATAAATATCAAAACTTCGGTGCAAATACAGAAATAACCCACCTGGAGGTCGTGTGTTCGTATCCCGCGGAGAATTATCACTTTGTGCGACTTTTCCTAGTTTCCTAGGACATTGCAGGATGAATCACCTGATTGTCCGAAAAGAATGATTGATGAAAATGAAAAAGATAATGTCGTATCGGCTTCAATCTTAGGATGGTAATCGTCTTGTGTTACGCTATTTTATTGCATAAAGATAATTTGTATTTTCTCTGTAAGTGATTACTGTAATCTTTTGAGAAATAAATCTCTTAAAATATAATACCCACCAATCTACATTGGGCCTGCAGTGTAGTAGTTACGGCTAGTGTTGCCAGGTCCGATTTGTTTTAAATCGGTACATGAGGTAAAACAAAAATTCGTGATTTAATGTTGTAGATCGGGACAGTAAACAAAATAAAATAGATGTGACGATGTGTGCCATTTTGAATTTGACAGTGACGTAAGGCTGATGATGTACATGATGACATAATAACTCTACCTAATTGTGACCTACAATAAGGTATGTAATGTGTACCTTACCTTCCTTAGTACCTTCTAGTTATGGTCCCATGACGTAATAAAATACGCTTAGACTAAGATCTTTGTTGGGTAGGTATAGGTACAAACTTGATAAATTTGATGAATATTGTTGATATTTTTTAATTAGCTCAGGTAAAATTATTTATTTAATGTATTTATTCAGTTTTATCATCACTACATCGAACGAAGACCATTTAGGTATTATTTTGAGTGTGGTGAAACTAAAAATTGGTAAGTATTTAATATTTTTTAAATACCTTACTCATATCGATATAATGTTAAAAACTACAAAACATTTAACTTTCGCGTTTCGTTTGACGGTTAGTCGCAATCTGTCGCAATACATATTTGGAATAAAAAATAAGAAAATGTTAGCAATTCGATACAAAATATTCTTTAACTTTCATGCTATTATTTTACTTATACTACTATATTCACTTTACACTCATAAATAATATACACACACATTATTGTAATGTTGCCTAATGCAACGATAAATGTTAATGCATTATTTTTTCGGAATGAGTTATCGCTGTTGGCCGCAGGTGGCCTTCACAGCTTCACCGGACTGTTGGCGAGCGCAGATGGCTCTCAGCCCAAAGAAATATGTATCGAGCCTAAAGGTGTCCCAGAGAGGAACGTAAACATCGACTTAGGACATTGTAGGGAGGCCTGCTTACCTTTTAAATTCTATTTCCTATTGAAGACCTATTTGGTGTAATGATTGAGACGTTTCTATGTATAATATGTATGTATTTACAAAAAAGTTGTTTAGTACTCATATTACAGGCTTAATGCTTAGTTTGGGACTAAATGACGCTGTATGTCAGTAGATATTTATTTATTATATATAAAGCTTTATAAAAGCGATAGACTTCATCAACAAACAACATTCACAGGGTAACAGTAGTTAAATAATGACGGTAAAGGCGACGCGTTTCCGTGAACACGGAATGCATTGAAGCAACATGAAGGATTTCCAGCTACGACTGACCTTATAACAAAGAGTCGTTATACTTGCATGGGGAAATGTAACGCCTAAGGTGAACTCAATGTATGGAATGTGTATACGTGTAATTTCTGGAAACTTTGAAGACAATAATTATAAAATCCTATTTTCAAGCATACATAAAATAAATTTTTAGTAGGCAATGATGTTCTAAAAAATGATTTTTTATCGGTATGATTATTAGGGAATAAATTGAAATGTGCATATAGAATCCAATAATAAAAGTGTCACCATAATTAAGACGAATTTCCAGTTAAAAATTATAAAAACCTCGTGAACCTATAAATTACCTGTATGTTATTTGTGTATCGATGTACAAAAATAATAAATTACTTCTTCCTTCTATATTAGGAAGATATCTGGGATTGAAATATGTATGTTGGTACGAGTAGAATAGAAAACTAAAATATAGGTTACTCCATATACCTGTATTGTATAACTTTATATGTACTGTTGAAGTATCAATAAATTAATACAGCTTTGTATCTGATTCAGAAGCTAGTAGTATAGTATATCCTGTTTGTAAAATTGATAATCCCCTACAAAAATGTTAACCATTAATAATTGTGAACTTACCTCTCGAAGATGCCTCAAGGTCAAGATGAAGCCTCAAATCGTAGATTCACCGCGCGGCAGTTTTAGAGTGCTTCACAGCAAACAAAGTAGTGTGCAATGCTAAAGTTTAAACATGCATGTACTTACTTAGTTTGTTCTGAAGTACCCTACCGATCGGCGTGTTGGTACCCGACCCATGATCCCTTGGAAGCCTTTGGGTAATGTATAAACAACAGGAATGTTATGTACAGTATACATACAATTCTATATGTAACGTTTTTGTTGTCTTAAATTGCTCTCCTCACTTCAAACTCCGACGTGTGAAGAGTTTCAAGATAAGCTGGAAAATCATGGTATGTGTTATGTAACAATTGTTATTTTTCTGCTTAAACACTTGATGACAACAATGATGTATAATGTATAAGAAAAGTGTTCCAAATTCGGCGACAGCACACATACACATTTATTTCAAATGAGCGTACATTTGCCTACACCTGTATTCTCTTAAGCGGGTCGTTTTTGAGGCACTGGTGGCGTATCTACCTTTATTTATACAAAATATCATAGGTTGTAAATAAATAACTAAATTTTTGTATTCAATTTATTTAGAAGACTCATTACTGGGTTACATTAAATTTAGTAAAAAAAATACTATAAAACATTTTTGTAAATAATATTTGTGACAATTACTTTGTCATGTTTTATAACAAAATAATAAAGAGATATTAAGTATATTAAATACAGCACATTCTACTTGTCTACCTCCAGATCGACTTTAATTAGGATTAATTAACTAATAAATGCATTACTTATTAGATATTATGGCTAAAAAGTAGCCAGTTTGAACTTAATAAATTATCACTGGTAAATAACTTTCTAACAAATCATATCATGGCAGCCTCTTTATTTACTGTTATATCTAACCTTATCACCTCGTTACACTTGATATTTGTCCACAAAAATATCTTACACCAATCCTTTATTATAGCTATAAACGATTTGCGATACTTGTATAATTTTTTTTATTCAACTTTAAAGTCAAAATAAACGTTCATAATCTTGTAAAAGATGAAGTCTATATAAAAGTAACTATTATTTCAGTTCATGGCAAGATCAGCTAATAATAATTATGTAGATTATTTAATTTGTACGTTTTGTAGATTTTCATTACTGGTGCTTGACATCTTAAATGTAAGTCCTTGTGAAAACAATATTAAAATGCAGTTATGGCCCACGTTTATAATACTTATAACTATAAGCTTTTAAGCTAAGCTATTAAACTTAAGCTTAATAACTGAATTTGTTAAATTTTTGTGAAAAATGTTTTGTTTCATGGGATGACGACCCTTTGTAATGATTATTATTTAATGCAACAAAATAGCTATTACATTGATTATTAATATTATAACGATACATATCAATAAATTATTAAAGAGCCGTTGTTAAATTTTCTTATGTTTAAATGGCTGAAAATCTTAATCTTTAAAACATCTTAGTATAGACGCCGAAATTCCAATATGATCATTTGTAAGCGATGTTTACCCATGAACCATCAGAGATTTGACTTGTGAACAATACGAAACATCGTAGATTCATCAACAACTTTTAACAGAATATTTATTATATACGATCGTCCATCTTTGCAATTTTTTGTAATTACTCTTTGCCATGTTATGATACTTTTTCAAAATAACTTTAAATTGTTAAGTTCATATTTAATGTTTAGACAAAATTGCTGACTAACAGAGATGTTAAGTTCAAAATTAAATAGGTTACTTTTTTGCTCTGTCAAAACGACTTATTTCCATTCATATGAAACATCACTTAGGTGTCCATAATCCATCAAACGTCACAATTAAATTAGGACGAAGATACTATTAAATATCTTACCACTAACATTTAACATTGTTAATGTGTCACTTATCTGGAGGACTTTGGCACAGGTTTCGGTATTGACCTTACCATACCCTCGTCCTGGTATTCGAGACTGCACGGCCTTAGCAGTTCCTGGCCGCCTTGGTGCAACCACTTGTTTGACACTGAAAAAGGTTTTAAAGTTAAAAATGTGTGCTTTGTTTTAGTAGTAGTAGTTTAGTGGTAATTGGCAACTCTTGCCAATAATACACGAGTTGTATAGGCCTTAGACACCCACGCGGACTCAGTGCGGATTCGGATTGGGTTTTCCTTTACCGTAACAGCGTCGGATAAGTTACATATAATTTCAAATCTTGTTAAGTTCGTCAAGTCTGTCTGTCCGTCCATATCCCTTTTTCAGTGAAACTATAAGCACTGCACTGTTTAAACTTTGTAAATATAATATACCTATTACACATATATTATGTAATCTGTGAACCGCTATAAGGTTTTGACAAGAAACTTTGAAAAAAAAAAACAAATATATTTTTCATATATCATTTTTAAAAAATTGAATGGCTTGCGCTAGAGACACTGTCAAAGTGAAACATGCTGCTGCGGAACCCTCAACGGGTGAGTCCGACCCAACAACACTTGGCCAATTTTTATTCAATTCTAAAACAAGTGTTACACCAAGCATGCTCACCCCATTTGGATCCTCGCAGCACGGGGCAGGCTGCGTGGCGGGTGGCCAGGTCACCCTCGCCAGACGCGTGCAGGTTCAGCCAAAACAAAGCCGACCCACGCGAGGGCGCCACACCCAACCCCAGCCGTGTGAACACTGTCGCGCCCCCTTGCGATACATCCGACATCTGTTGTCCGTAACGTACATTTTGTTATTTATTTAATTTCATATATAAGTATCTATTTTCTTTATACGTGTACAGGACGGTCAGGACGCTCACCTGATGGTACGCCTAACCATGACAAAGCGGCATTGAAGGAGACGAATAACTGATAGACAGTTATTATCCTCCATCAATCATCATCAATCTCTATACCCGGTAATTTCACTAGCAACAGTGCCCTCATTCCGAAACATAAAAGTGCATAACACTCCTGTTTCACGGGACGATATCTGGCACTATGGTGGTACCTACCTAGACCGAGTCTAGCACCTAGTAAGGCGAACACAAATTAGAAATATCATGCAAATTTTCAGGCACATATTATGTGAAGGCCCCATCGAAGCCCTGTTCATTTTAAGTAGTGAAAGTCTCTATTTTTAATTATTTATTCTTACACCATTCCCATTTAAGATAATTATAATATAAGGAATGTATACTTACATAGAAAAGAACTGTTGCGATTCTATTACCGCTGAACTTTTTGAATGCATTCTCTTGTCTCTGTAAATGGAAGTAAAGAAGTGTTAGGCATTTACATAAATAATACATATAATGAAATTATGATATAGTGTCACTTATAAAAAATATATGAAAATTAAATTCACTTTCCAACCTATAACAGGTGTCTTTGACGATTTGTTGCTGCTCTTCAAAGACTTTGCGTTCATCTAAACAATTTACTACTAGTTAGTTCAATGGATTTTGAAAAGACTTATTGCACTCTTCGTTACAAGGAATGTATAGGGATTCTTTCTTTTTGAATCAAAGGCTTCCCTATATTCGACAGTTATACTTGACTTTCAGATTTTATAATTTATACTTAGATAATATATAGATAGATAATAGAGATAGAGCGTCGGTGGCTCAATGGTGTGGACTGTTGCCTTCCTACCGGGAGGGCTGAGGTTCAAATCCCGACACGTACCAATGTGTTTCGAATTTTCGAAAATATATGTACGTTATCCGATGCTCTTACGGTGAAGGAAAACATCGTGAGGAAACCTTCATGCACGCCTGCGAAGAGATTCAAAGGTTGTGTGTGAAGTCGTCCAATCCGCACTGGGCCCGCGTGGACGACTATGGCCTAATCACCCTATACGGGTGCCCCTCGGTGGGGACGTTTAATGAGCTGATGATGATGACTTAGATAAACAATATAGATGCACAATCACGAAGAAATATCAAGCAAAGAATGTCCGAGCCGCTTGGCACATACGTTGACATGAGTTATAATGGTGAAATAAAATTATTCATAAAAATTTTGACCTTAAGGCGTCAGCTATGCGGTCATCATCTAAGCCACTTTAGCTTCACTTGGTACAATATTACGGATTAAATCACTCGATTTTTCAATTACAAAATATTTTTGCCGAAATACCCTAGCAAAGTCATAGTGCGGCTCGTAGTGTCCCCCGATGCCGTAGTTGACGACCTGCAGCTCCTCGGCCGTGTCCATGTTGAGTCCGGTCATGTGGGCCACCCGCGCTATTCCTCGACGATTTGCTCGTTCTATAGTTTTATCCACAGACATCCGAATATACAATTAGACTGGACAAGCCGCCAAGTTTATAGGCAGTCCCAGTGTCGCAATTTCTTTTCGGTTCTTACCAGTAATTAAGTATTATTTCTTGGTAAATTTACTGATTCCTTGCGATAATGGCATGTTACAATTGCACAATGGCATTTTTAGGAAAAAACGGTAATTTCTTTACTAATATTCGTGCGTCTTGACTCGTCTCACAGTGCGTAAACTGGCAGCCAGTGTATGCTCGTTGAGCTTACATTTGTCGCACTTAAAAACGCGGCTTGCCCTATCTCCTGTATTGGGAAATCTGTGGTTTTATCCCTCTATTTTTACATTTTGACTGCCTCCGTGGTCTAATGGGCACTTTCTGCGGCGTGATCCGGATGTCGAGGGTTCGAATCCCGCAGAAGCTACGTCGATTTGCTGGTCATTTTGTACTATTCTACTATTATCACCCACATACCCTAGCAAAGTCATAGTGCGGCTCGTAGTGTCCCCCGATGCCGTAGTTGACGACCTGCAGCTCCTCGGCCGTGTCCATGTTGAGTCCGGTCATGTGGGCCACGCGCCGGGACACCCGCGCTATCACCGGGGACTCCTCGTCGCGAAGCCACGCCGATTTGCTGATCCTGTAGTTGGCCGGTACTAGCTCCCCCGTTTTCGGGTCGTGAACCACCGCTCGTTTGAACTGAAAAATGTGGGTCATTTATTGACAAAAAATATTTTTTATGTTACGAAGTAAACGGACGGTCAGCACGCTCACCTGATGGTAAGTGACACGCCTGACCATGACATTAAAGGAGGAGGAGGAGGCATTGAAGGAGACCATCAACTGATAGACAGTTATAATTATCCATATTCGCCGCCCTACGTCCGTCATCCGAGACAACAGATGTGAAGTCTCTTATACCTGGTAATTTCACTAGCTACAGTGCCCTCATCCCGAAACACATAGATGCATAGCACTCTTATTTCATGTGGTCAATTCAGTAGACATGGGTATCCTTAAATTTATTATTGTAAAGATTATTAATGAAAATGTATTTATTTTATTTTGAAATGTGTATTTGGGGTTGTTTAAAAAAGCATGTATAATTGTCATTATTGTGAATAAATGTATCCGTCACCAGTCCAACAATGAACGTTGTCTCTGCATTATTCATCTATATCTTAAAAAAGTTTATGAAGTTACATTGTTCCTTTGTTTTTAAGTATGTTTAAATTAAGATGGACAAGTTCACAGGTACATAACCGTAAGGCATCCTAGCGTGACGATGTTATTTTGTTGATAAACTTATGAATTGCAGCATTTTAGAATTTATGGCACTATATTTTTAGAGCACCAACACTTAAAACAAAAATTATGAAATTAGTATTTAGAATCAATAACCCAGCCCTATAATCAAAATAAAGTTGTTATACGTACATCGAATAACTGTTTTATATATAATTCCTACCGCCAAGTATTCAATTATCAAAGCCGTAATCTATGATATCGCATAAAACAATATTTTATATACAAATATATGCCAAAAAATAGCAGTGTTGTTAAGACTAATATGTTTCTCCTTATTAATGTTCCAGATTTACGGTAATCGAGGCAACTGACCCTTGGCTTCGCCGTTTCCTGTATGAACTTGATCTCTTCATCGCTCATGACGTCATGGAACACAATGACATCCGGGTTGAAATACAGCTGTTCCATTTTGATTGGTGCCAACTTCAGGAACGGATGGGTTTCTGTTTGGTACTTGCAGAACAATCTGTGAATTTATTAAAGTAATACTTTGTTATTATAGTTTTTTCAATAATTTACCTAAATATGTGTCTATTAATTATATTGCACATTAGATAAACACTGCTAGAGCGTCGGTGGCTCAGTGGTGTGGACTGTCGCCTTCCTACCGGGAGGGCTGAGGTTCAAATCCCGACACGTACCAATGTATTTTCGAATTTTCGAAAAATATATGTACGTTATCCGACGCTCTTACGGTGAAGGAAAACATCGTGAGGAAACCTTCATGCACGCCTGCGAAGAGATTCGAAGGTTGTGTGTGAAGTCGTCCAATCCGCTCTGGGCCCGCGTGGACGACTAAGGCCTAATCACCCTATACGGGTAGGCTCGTGCCCCTCGGTGGGGGACGTTTAATGAGCTGATGATGATGATGATAAGATAAACAATAAATTAACTAGATGCACGATCTCACTCAAAAAGTGTCCGCGGCAAAAGTCTGCCCATCGCGTCAGTTGAGCAGAATTTTCATTTATAATCACGTTTCTCGCTACATGAGTGATATAGCAGTATGCTATAGGTCTTATACAACATAACATACTATTTCATTTACCTTAAAGCATTTATAAATAAATACGAAGGTCGCATTGTTGTAGTCATCATTATCAGCTCATTAAACGTCCCCACCGAGGGGCACGAGCCTACCCGTATAGGGTGATTAGGCCTTAGTCGTCCACGCGGCCCCAGTGCGGATTGGACGACTTCACGCACAACCTTCGAATCTCTTCGCAAGCCTGCATGAAGGTTTCCTCACGATGTTTTCCTTCATAACGATAACGTACATATATTTTCGAAAATTCGAAAATACATTGGTACGTGTCGGGATTCGAACCTCAGAGAAAGGCGACATTCCGCACCACTGAGCCACCGACGCTCCATTAATAAATAAATAAATATCCACTGACATTCACACAGCGCCATCTAGTCCCAAGTTAAGCGTGAAGCCTGTATTATGGGTACTAAACAACGGATAAATATACATATATAATTTTTTTTTGTAAATACATACATATTATACATAGAAAAAACTCCATTACAAACAGACATGTTCATGCACACAAATGTTTGTACTGCCTGGGGATCGAACCCGGAACCCTTGGTGTTGCAGCCGACCTCTCAACCGCAACACCAAATGGGTCGTCAAATTCGATTCGTCCATTGGATTGTTGTAGTAGCATTAAATAAATCAAATATGATAGGATTTCGGTCCAACTTTACCGATCTACTCCGCAGATGTATTACTATCATAAAATTTTACACATCTACAGAACTAATTTACATAAACATTTAATATGAATAATGAGTAAAGGTCAAAGCCGTCAAGTCCGGTTATACAGTCATATACCAATATTAAAATTGTAAAAATACCGTAATAATTAACGAGGTGTTTAGTTGTAAATAATTACAAGCAATTACAGAAAGTTATAGTGATGGTTATTTTGTTACAATTTTTTTTTACATTCGTAAATAATTATTTTTTATTTTGATGTTATGAGCCTTAAGCTAATAATCAAAAAGAAGTTCCGGACCGAAATCGACTTCTGTAAATAATATAACAACAACAAATAATGATAAAAAATATTTTCTTAAATTGTATTTAATGATTACCTATCAACAGCCTCAGTGGTGTAGTAATAGTGGGCACAAACCGGGGGTCGTGGATTCGAAAAAATATATAATAAATTATGTATTTGAAAGCAAAATACCTCTTCGCAATTTCAGCCGGGATATCCATTTCGCCTCGGCAAAGCTTTTCGTAACTCTTCCTTTCTCTGTGATATTCCGACAACTCTTCCGACATTTTTGGTGATTCTGCTACAGAATCGTCTCCAAGCTCCTATAACAAATATTTTTACAAATATTATAAAAGGCATTAAAAGCATATACCAGAGCAAGCATTTTGAAAATATCTCTCACCGATTAAAAGACCTAGATTACATAGTTTATATTAAGTAAAAATTCAATTTTAATTGTAATTAAAAATATGGGATCCGCACTAAATACAAAAAAAAACACAAAGACGAGGCGCGGCGCCCGTTATTGATATTATAAACCGAGATTGTAAAATATTATACATTAAAATTTAACTAACTAGACATCATAAAACGCTAAAATATAATTTTAAATCATATTCAACAAAAAGTATTTAAAAATATCTCATGCTTATCTGCACTGATTTATTAGCAAACAACTTTAATAACTGTGATAAAATTCTGAGCAACTTTTGTTGAATTAACTTTAAAGTAATCGTACTATTCACATCATAAATTAAATAATTTTAACCAGATGGCCATCTTAGTCAGTCTTTACTTGAATTACAAACTGTAAGCAATCGTGATTTAGTCAAGGGTAAAGCTAGGCTTTATAAACCCATTAAAGCTTTGTTTTGCGTCGTGCTTAGGTATAATTGTATTTGTGCAACTTGACTATTGCGAAACCTTAGCGTTTCGTTCACAAGTTAATACGACAGTATAATGAAGTAGTAACCTAAAAAATCTTAGATTAGTAATAAATTAACTAATTGCACAATCACACTCAGTGTCCGCGACAAAATACTGTCCATCACGTCAGTTGGGCACAATTTTCATTTGTAACCACGTCGCTCGCTATATATCATGGTGACATAGTAGTATGCTCGTGCCTTTGATTTTGTACACTTTTAATGACGCTTTAAGGTCAAAATTTTAATGAATAATTTTATGTCATAAATATACGGACCTTTTTATTGATATTTCTTCGTGATTATGTATCATTTAGTTTATTGTTTATCTAAGCACAAACTATTAAATCTGAAAGTAAATGATAACTGACGAATACAGATACCTTTGATTCAAAAAGAAAGTATCACTATACTGTCCTCTTAACGAAAAGTGCAATAAGTTGGGTTTTAGAGCAAATTGACGTAAGACCTTTTCAAATCCATTTATACATTATGACTAACAAAAAAACGCAGGTCTTAAGTAAATTTGTCCAAAAAACTCGCCTTATTGCACTCTTCGTTAGGAGGGCAGTATAGTTATCCACTTACAACTTAAGGATGTACCTATATCAACAGTGTTCAGCAACTGAATAGTTTCTCACTAACCAAAAAAATATAAAATATTACTTGGTGGTAAGATCGATATCTTAGTAGTTACCCTAAGTCACACAGTCTTATGCACTTAAATAACCTAGAATTTAGGACTATAATTTTACTAGTTAGGTGTCCTCTTCTAAAAATACAGAAGCGCATAACAATCCTATTTCACAGGACCTGGACGATATTATTTTTCGGTGTATACCTACAAGATATTGGTTCGTGCGGGACTTCATCGAACTTGCAGCCTCCGAATTCAGAAACAACGGGGCAACAGTCCTCCGGACGGACCAACGAAGCTACTGAAGATGACTAACATATAATGAATTATTTCATCAGTATAATGTATTCATTTGTTAGTTCAAACATACCCCTCTCGGTTTTTTCTTCAACAGCGCCTCCTCCTCGGCGATGCTCTTCTGATAGTGCGGGATGTTGCCGCGGGCGCGCACGTGCTTGGGATCCAGCTCCAACAGTTTCTTCGTCCATACTAAAGCGCTCTTCACGTCGCCTGATATTAAAACATAAAATGTTGCTTTTATTTCTTTTGTAAAACGTCTTTTAAAAAGGTGGTTACTTAATTCGACCGTATATATGCTTTTTTATGTTTTTCGCGGACATCTTCGTAGTTTATGAACCGATTTTGATGATGATTTTTTCGTTGTAAAGAGAATACTTCATAAGTCTTCCCATTTTATGTAAATCAGGATCTGATGATGGAGACCAGAGAAATCGAAGACCAGTTTTTTTATGTTTGTTCGCGGATATTTCCGTCATTTGTGAACCGATTTTGATGATTCTTTATTTGTTAGTTAAAACATCTACCAGATTTTGTTGTAAGCGAAAAATTTAAGCATCTACAAGGGGCAGTATATTCTAGCATGAGGTTATTGTCACATTGTAATGCCTCAATGCCTATAACTGTTGTTCTTCTAATAAATCAATTTCATATTATACATAACATATCATAATTCATGACGCAATAAATGCTTTTGAGTTTATGACAAATGTCAAATTATTAGACGAAAATTTTTAGCTTATTTGAAAGGGTAAAAGTCTAAATGTATATAGCAGTAGTTTTGGCAGAAATACGATATTACCCCTCATTCAGCATTATTTAAAACGTCTGAGCGATAGATAATGATACATACCAATGAGATAATGCGAGAAGCTGATATACTCGAGTATATCGATCTCATCGAAGGTGTACTGCTCATTCTCCTCTTTATACTTTCGCAGGGTCTCCATCATCCAAGCGAGGGCGTTGCGGTAGTCTTTCTCGTTGTACAGCGCACGCCCGAGCTCGTAACAATCGCCCGCTGTCATTGGCGTGCTATACAGGAATTTAACAAATTAATAATTTTAGTTACTACTTCATTTGGTGTAATGGTTAAGACGTCGGCTACTACACCAAGGGTTCCGGGTTCTATCCCCGGGCAGTACAAACATTTGTGTGCATGAACATGTCTGTTTGTATTAGTCTTGGTGATTCATATGTATAATATGTATGCATTTACAAAAACAAAACAGAATATAAGTATGTTTATCCGTTGTTTAGTATCCATACTACAGGTTTCACTCTTTACTTGGAGGCTAGATGGCGCTGTGTGAATGTCAGTGAATATTTATTTAATTTATTATCAAAACTTCGTTACAAGAATCATTATTATAAAGTCAACAGTCCATATTTAACTGAAATGATTTATAACTAGTGTAAATTGACATACAACACAATTTAACACATAATCATAGGGTACTAAACAGCATTATTCATCTTTGATTTCTTATTCCAAACTCTATAGTTAACATTAATTAGAGTAATAAATTTTGCACAAAACTACCAAACTCAAAGATAGCGTGTCATTGACACTCTTTAATGGTCTTGTCCTTGCTACATTTTCATAGTAGACCAAATATAATAAACATAGTAATGGATGTATTAAGATGGCGATATAGTTCGATCACCGATAGTCTGACGTAGTTTGTGTTGTGGGCGGCGAGGTACTCAGAAACGGGTTCCAACGATGTCCAGTAACATATTGTATTTGGACTACCATCATTTTTATTCAAACACCGTTGAGCACCGTGTAATCATGTTTTGCAAATACAACTGTACTTATATGTATGTAAAGGTCGTACGTGTTTGTTTTTTTAATATAAGTAACATATACTGTTAACATTTTATGTAAATCAACCAAATATTTTGTTTGGTTTACGAACATATAAAATATTGAAAAGTAAATAAATAGCACATGATTACCTGTTAATATTTGTTAATCAAGTAATAAAAACTGTCGTAACAAATGCTCGTATTTTAAAATACATAGTACGTTTTAAACGACACTTATTTATTTTGTAATTATAATAAAAAAATTAAAATAAAAATTATAATAAAGAAATTAAAAAGATTCCTGTTACGTAAAGTAGAATTGGGTGAGCTCTTGAATGTGTGTTTTCTTTTAAAGTTAAATTTGTTTAGTCATTTATTTCAGTATGTTGTTGGATTACACACATCATATATATTTTTATATGTAAATCGTATTGTATTGTAGTATGTTATATATTTGATTGTATTGTGTATATGTATTGGTATTTACGTATATAATATATTCATATATATTAGTATATTTATTTATATGTGTGTACATGTACTTATATGTATATCTTAATCTCATGTGTGTATTAGTGTATATTGTGCATGGTTGCTTTCGTCTACCGCTCTAACATTTTAGTTTTCTTTATATTTGGTCTGCTGGAAATCTCTTTTTAGAGATAAGCCTACCTGTACTTATTGTTCCTTTTTGTTACTTTTAAGTTGTCAACCTTTGTACGAAAAAAATAAAAAAAATAACTAACCGAGAATTCAGCTATTACATCGAAAATGATCTGAGTCCGATTCCCGCTCAATACAAACATTTTGTGTGTATGTATGTTTGTATTGGTCTTTGTGTTCCATATTTCAATAAACGTCTTTGATTTTTTTTACATAAAGCGTTTCTAGTTACTCTGTTTGCCGGGATTTAGTCACGGCTAAACATTTGAACTAATGATAATAGGAAGGCGTTTTTCCAGGTTGTTGGCAAATACAGTGTTTGCAGAGCTTATTTGCATTTATGAAGTACACATTACTGTTTAATGTTTAAAATGCAAAACACAATGTACATTGAATTTCATTGCAATTCTAACACAATGCAATAAATTTCAAAATATGTTGACGACCCATTAGGTGTAATGGTTGAGACGTCGGCTACTACACCAAGGGTTTCGGGTTCGATCTGCAAACATTTTTGTGCATGAACATGTCTGTTTGTAATTGTCGGGGTGTTTTCTATGTAAAATATGTATGTATTTCCAAAAAAAAGAATATATAAGCTCATGCTTGTTTGGGGTTTGGGGGTCAATGGATATTTATTTATTTATATGTATAGTTAAATTTTCGAAAATATCAAATATTACAAAAGACTACTATGAAAAATTAAAAACAAAATACCTGTAAACAATTCCGTTGAGCACACCCTCGGAAAGCTCGTGGACATCGAGGTGGTAGGTTTCTTGTAGTCTCGTGAGCGCCTGCGCAGCCCCCGTCAGGTCCTCCAAGCCTGGGTACTTCACATCGTCGTGATTCATTGTCACGTTCTTTATATACTCTGGTTGGATTAGATAAAAGATTTCAAATCTTCTGTATAATTCATTTACTCTTTTTAAGCAGGTAAGCAGTGCACTTATTGTATATAAGCATTTTTACTAGAAAATCAAATGACAGTTGTTACAAAAAAAAACTTTTGTCTTAACTGATTACTAATATTTATTCTAAACAAATGTACTGTGATTTTTGTTGCATTATTATGTTGCCAAAACTAATGAAAATTATTGTTTGATTTATCTACCTATACGCTTTCATAAAACTAACATTAATCATTCAGTTTTTACATTACATAAAATATTAAATTTGCCTAATCTTGTATTGCGTCCATACCTTAACATTATTAAAATAAT
Organism: Leucinodes orbonalis; assembly: GCA_019425675.1. Classification (NCBI taxonomy): domain Eukaryota; kingdom Metazoa; phylum Arthropoda; class Insecta; order Lepidoptera; family Crambidae; genus Leucinodes; species Leucinodes orbonalis. Next base: position 52,283 of record PQWD01002175.1, on the reverse strand, counting down.
TTCAAAGGAATGGGTGACCAAGATAATTATATACGAGCGAAGATGCCGGCACAATCCACGATTCGATACTTATGTATTGCAATGTCTTCTTACGAGTAATTGATGTGGATACTTCACTTCCAAGATTGCTAGTCAGTCTTCGAGATTGACTTGCATCGATGGCGATGAAAGTGAGCTTAAGGACAAATTTTTAATGTAAAAACACTTCATTCATTAAGATATTAACGACAAGATAGTGTTCGTTTTTAAATCTACAAGAACGTTTGCTACTAGTGCATTTGTTACATAACTATATTAAAGGCTAGTTAACCAACAGAAATTAAATATAAATAAACTATATTTAATGATGGCCACATCGTGATTTTTATTAATATCATTCATCTAAAATAACCTTCTCTAAATCTAAAATAACTTTGGCAATATTAGTAAAAGGAAATTTATAACAAGCTACTTTTAATGAACGTACGTATCGGCATAAATATTTCGTATTTAACAAAATAAATAAGCTATTCAAACAGTTTCTGATTTGGATTAGTACATATAGGTTAAATTAAAATTTTATAATGATAACATTATAAAGCTATAATATATGCCGCATGCATCAATATACATAATCATGTATTTATGTGTGCTTTTATTCTCACTTAAGTAATCCATGTGAAAGTAAAAGTGATTTGAAGCGTTTGTGATATTGACCCTATGCCATTATGCAATGCACTTGCATTAGTAGTTTGGATGGGTTTTTGTGTGTTCAGTTAGCAAATAGTTTATTAAGCGAATAATTGTGTATATAAATCGACTTTGCATGTATTTCAAGGTATTGATGTTTCATCATATAAAGTGAATATTTTCGAAAAACATATGTACGTTATCCGACGCTCTTACGGTGAAGGAAAACATCTTGAGGAAACCTGCGCACGCCTGCGAAGAGATCAAATGTTGTGCGTGAAGTCGTCCAACCCGCAGTGGGTCCGCGTGGACGACTAAGGCCTAATCACCCTATACGGGTAGGCTCGTGCCCTCGGTGGGGACGTTTAATGAGTTGATGATGATATGATGATATAAAGTGAAATCGTATCGCAAATATGAATATTGGATGGGCATAATTTTGCCGCACTTTTTGAGTGAGATTGTGCATTTAGTTAGTTTATTGTTCATCTAATGGGAAAAAAACGACTCTACGGATCAAGGTGATGATGAAAAGGGCTATAGACTCCTTCCGAATGTTTTTAACACACATTTTTTAACTTGACAAAAACAAAGTGCTGGTTCCTCTTTTTGAAAATCAAGATTCTTTTTAAGGCCATTGCACCCACGCTCAAAGTAAATATATTACGCTTTTATTTAGATAAGTCACGACTCAACATTGAACCGTATAAAGTGTCAATTACAAGGACTGCAGTTGAGTAAGCTTTAAGATTAGCTCCGACATTCAAAATAAATTTTGGTAAAGATTGACCCATTTTCAATATTTTTTAAGTGTGGTTCCTGCGGAATTACTTCTCGCGATCGCTCCCATTGTGGAATAAGCTCCTTGTCGAAGTTTTACCAAGGCAATACTGTATAGAGTCCAGAGCAGACTTATCTAATCACAATCGACTGCACTGAATCGACATGAATCTTTCCAATTTTGATATCTGGGCCCTCCATTTTAGAATAGGTATTGAGTTTACGGTGAAGGTACCCTCCATCCCGGTCACCCATCTAGGTATTTACTAACCACGGCTTGTGCGTTCGTATGGCTTAAGAATTACATCTCTGATAAATAAATAAAGATATAGAAAAGAAAAAGAACTGAGGGAATTTGCCAGAGCCTCGATCATTATTCCGCAGGATACACCATGCGTTTTATAATATTATAGTATACATAACAAATACTTCAGGCGCACATGAAATTATCATTGTAAATAATTTAATACTAGGTTAAATTATCCATAGAAAATAAGTTTTTTACGTACCTGTTCCTATTTTAATGCTCTGTTCAATTAAATCAAGGTCCGTGGTAAGTCTTTTTATGAGTGTGAATGCGTTGATGGGGTTGCCCAGGTAGTTCGGTATGTCCTCCATCGCTTTCTCATGCTCCCTTTTGTACAGGTTTAAGTGTCTAAAAATAAAATAAAATCAATTTTATCTACAAATATTCTCACACATCATCTATCATCAAATTAAGCAAGCCGCTTGTACTGTTAAACTCGACAGATAAAAATGCTTATATGTTTTTTGGTTGGAACGCATACCTACTTCTCACATAAAAACATTAGAGCAAATATTTATGTTCATGCACACATAATGTTGTACCACGCGGGTATCAAACCCTGATCCTTTGGTGCAGTAGGTACCTGGACTCTGAGCCATCATACTCATCACACAAAGGTCCTCAAGAAAACACTAATCAAAATTCATTTAAATCAAATATAACGTTTATACATAATATGTTAAATATGTCATACCTAACAAACATTACAAAATCCTTTAATTTAATACTATTACCTGCAGTCCTTTCGTCCAATCCGCATAAGCACAGATTAAATAAATATAAACTATAAGGTAAAAACTGAAAGAATATAACTTGTACATGGTACTTTGATTGAGAAGTAGTGTTTTATTTGAGACCTCTGTTTCTCATAACCAGCTTAGTTGTGTGTACTAATACTTACTTTTTTAAAACTTGTAATCTTTTCTCCTCTTTACCTATGTAGTCGTCTAGATCATCGATGATCCGTTTATGCGTTTCCAGTAACGGCTCTACTTCCGATATTGCTGTGAAAAGCTCTGCTTGTGTCCAAGAAATGTGTTTAGATACAAAAGAATGCTTAGCAAGCACGCAACGTTTAGTCTTGTATCCATGTTCGCCTTCTGAAACAACGAGAACACTTTTTGAATCAAGTAATAAAATAATTAAATGCTAATTAGTACATATCATGATTGTGGCGACTTGATTTTTTCAGTTTACCATTGGTATGCTACAGCAGTAAAAAACATTTGATCATTTTGAACTTGGTTGAAAAAAACAAATAAATAATAGTGAACTTGGGTTTCGGACTATGGTCTATCTATAGTTGTTTACTAGGTTTATGTGTGCAGAAATATTTAATTACTTAAACAAACAAATTAAAATGTATACATATTATTTTCTAAAGTACCTATATATTTTACGAATAGAACATAAAAAGCTGCTTCATTATATTTGGAACATACATACACATATTGTAAAATTGTTGCATTCAATTTTTTAATATAATCTTTGTGCTTATCTGTCCCAATTTTCATAAATCAACAGTGATAGAGTTCCTTAAAAAGGAAATTCTTATCAAATAACATGTTTTATCAAATCCATAGAAGTTGTATAAATTTACAAAATTATGTGTGTTATTACTATATATACATATAATATGCTTAAATACACTACGTAGGTAGGTACTCCTTATACGTATTTACATTCAGTGTTATATCTGAAGTGAATACATAAGCGAAAATGCATCCTATGTGTCCGGTCGGCCATTGACTGTTTACGGTATTTTAGTCAGTTTCACAGTTCCGAACCAGCAGAGATGAATATGTGAACGGAAATTCGCTGCGTTTTATTTTAAGCGAAAACAAAACTGAATACAAAAATTGGATAAAGCGCGTTAAGCTACAGACTTCTGAAAAACAGTAGTGAATGATTTTTGATATAACAAGTGGACTATCATGACACATATTATAGATATTACATAGTATAGTTTGATGAATAAATCCCGATTCATCCTGTTATAATTGCCCCAGCAAAGTCTAGTCGACGCGATGCGCATGGCACTATCTACCTTTCTCGAAGTGATCCGTCGTTGTTCGGTTCCGTAGCCAATGGCAAAAACGTAATATATTCGTCGTCTGTCTGTCTGTCGCTCTGAATAACACAACCCCTTTTTCTCCGAAACTATAAGTACTACACTATTCAAACTTTGTAGTATATGTATTTTGAACCGCTATTAGGTTTTAATAAGAAACTTGAAAAATAATAATAAATATTTCGGGGTTCCCCAACATTGAACTGAAAAATAAAAAAATATCGCACCTCCACGTTTGGGGTATCAATGTGTAGATCTTAAAAAATGGTATTGAGGTTTCTTATATATTTTTTTTATAAATTGATTAGTTTGCGCGGAGAAACACTTCCAAAGCTGAACAAATTGTGTCCCTCTAATTTTATACTATGGGGTTGATAAAATAAAAAAATATATATGATGTACATTACCATAAAATCTAACAACGAAATTTAGTTTTTTTTATACGGATAAACGGTGAACCACTATTTTTCATATTAAAGCTGTATAGGTGCCTAAGTAAATAAAAATTACTTTATTTTATGTTACTTTGCTCCTGCGGAACCCTCACATCCGGCGATTTTTTTAACTCTCATACAGTTGGTTTCCGATTTATATTTCTCAGGAATAATAAACTAATTAAACTATAAAGTCTCAATTGATTAACGCTTATGCTTTATATTTTATTCATATCTAAACTACGCCGATTTCGACACTTCCCGAAGTTCCCCTTTTAAATGTTCGGCTACTTCCCGAAGAGCTAGAAAGTAGAAATTTTTATGTTATCAAGTATAAACCAACAAATAACATTTTTAAACTAACGATTTTCGCCTACATCTCCTAAAAATTGGGAAAGGTCAATTTTATTTTCGTCAATTTCATGATTTTTTACACGGACTGTAGATAATACTAAAAAACATATAAATAAGTATTTAAGAAATAATAAACCCTAAAAGGACTGGCTAGCATCTTACAAAAAAGAACAGAAATCCCATTAAAACATTTCATGTAAAATGTTGCCTAGTTGACCACATAAGGTTTTCCCTGTGAAAAAGATATCAGATCTCATGTAGAGACCAGCTTCTGAATAAGCACACCGTTACGTTACTTACTTTAGATCAGAAACAATATTCGCACCACCTCCACGAATTGGAAAAGCCGTACATATTAAGGGTCGGTAGAGTTAGTAGTGTAGATTCAGAAGTTTGGCTCTACATGAGATCTGATATTTTCACTGCGCAAACCATATGAGGTCGTCTTTGCAACATTTTACATGAAATGTTTTAGGTGGATTCATATTATGCATTCTTTTCCTATGCAGTCAGTCATGCAATAGGTACTTAACATACAAATATAAAATACATATTACTATAGATGTCGTGAAAGGATAAAGCCTTATAAAATCAAACTTCCAACTTGTGATTTATTCTAATCAAAAAAAGAAACCTCATTCATAACTGTATGTATATACATACTTCATTGGACTTCAGTGCAGTATAATGTCATGAACCCATTTATACGCGGATTTCACGTAGGCATTCTTTCCTAAAATGGCTTGGCCACTGTCAAGGACATAATTATAAAGATAGCATCTGTAAAGACGATCCTCAAGAATGCATTTGATCCGTTTGTAGGTAGAAGAGAACTTGGCTTTATGATAACATGGTTACTTTATTTTTTTAATGGCATAAAAGTTAATCTCTTTAACTTTCTCATGTTATTGTGCCTTATAATAAACTATGATTTTTACAAGAAAAATATTCTTGTGGAAAAATAATTAACATCGAAGCATAATGTACCCCTTAAACAAGGGTGGACCGGAAATTTGCCTAATCGTCGCAAACTATGACATAATGGTAAATAGTCGTAAGTAACATTTAAGTTTTAGGTTCTTATTTCCCAACATAACAACCATTCAATATTTTGAAAAATGATATCGTTTCAAAAATCCCAAAATATTTTAAACTAAAGAAAAAACGCAAGTACTTTTTATGCCAACATTTTTATAGTCTAATTGGAATGAGGGGACGCGTGGTGACATGGCACGTACATCCTATATAATTCCCGACTGTTCTCGCTTTATCAATCTGTTTAAACGATAAACAAATGAAATGGACCGTTTCACTTGTAACTATGCCTATTTTGACCACGAATTATTATTGCAAAGAAGTAATTTAAAATGGCTCTGTAGATTTTTATCCAAATGGAAGCATAATAATAATATATGATATATATTTTTTGACTTATCTACATGTGCAATTATAAAGTATCATAGGTTTTTGTAACTTCACAGTTAAGAACTTTTCACTTATACGGTTATAAAACAATGTTAATAAACTAAACACCTCTCTTAATAGAATCTGATGACTTTTAAAAAATATTCTCTTAAAATAGGTCTATGAAATGCATAAAAACGCTGTTAGCGAAAGAAATTATCAATGAAAGACCTTAATCAATAAAACACTAATACTTACAATTTTTAAATTAACTCGGAACTATTTGAAATTTATAAGTATACCGAAATAAATTCTGTCGGTACAACGCAGCACTCGCACGCTATCGATGCGCCCGCGCAGCTCGTCTATCGAAACGTGTACTGGCAGCCGAAAAGCACCGCGAAGCGACAACGGCCAGCGAGCGCTGACCTTATCTTGCGTTGATGAACTGTCGGACCTATATTCATGTCTTGACTGCAGAATTGCGTGGTCACTTTATGATGAGCTGACTAATAGTAAAACCATATCTCAAACTGCTTAGTTTCGTTTCAATCTGTCTACTCCATCTTTAACTGAATTTTACTCAAACATAATGGCATAATAGGAAAAAATTGTACATGCGAAGAAAAGTATGAAGTGGCACTAGATTTTAATAAATTTTATTTTTATGCTATTTTTCGAGTGGGAAGAATTTATTTTCTTGTAGTGCTAGACAAATTTTACCTGAGGGAGAAAATGTCACTCAGTTTTAAATATTAATTCTCTTCCAATTAGGCTGAGCTCAGCAGCAGAGCTATCAGAGATATCAGTATTTTTTCAAAAATGTTTGTCAATCATACAAGGCGTTAATGTATTTATTTATTTATACAAGTGGTTCTGCTTGGAAACACACTCTTTGGCGGAGCCACATGAAAACAAACATAATACATTGTTGTTAGAAAATAACACTTCTAATAATGCAGTTGATATCTGAAAAAATTAAGTGTGAGGGCTATTTTATTGACACCTCTCTTTTCTACTTTCCAGGTTTGGTCATATCCCAATGTATCATCATTTTGATAAAAAGGTCAATGCGATAGGTTTGCCATTGGCCATTTGTTGTTTGGTTGGGCACAATTTTAATTGATGGAGATCAAAAACCCTAATTTAAGCTGCAGCTGTAAAGCATGCTGTCTTGTCAGCTATGGTTAGTCAAAATGGGAGCAAAGTTTTCCACCATAAGAGTTAACCAGGCTCAGTAAAGTCTTACATAAAATGTCAGCATCTGCTACTTATTAAGTAGTTATAAGCTTGTGGAGTATTTTATTTAGAAAAGTATTATTTTCATCATAATTTAAAAAATATATACTCCCCAATAATTATGAAAAAAAATGTCAGGTACTAAACTAACTTCACATTAGATTAATATAAGACATAGAAATGTTTTCTTTGACTTATAATTTTAAAGCTTAAATAAATCTAGCATAACAAGTTTTGTTTTGTAGTTCTACACCTTGAATACATAAGTCAAGAAAATAGGAAATTTATTGATCTATATATTAAATTTTTCACTATTTGTATTCAGCCAAACAAATAACTAACCGTACAAATAGTGAAAAAAATATACCAAATACCAAACAAATATTCAGTGAATCTCTAATAATTACATTCTCAATAATAGTATCAGGATATGATTTTTAATGTCTATTTTTAAATAATTAACTATTATTTGCTTTTGACATGATAACAAAATATAATCCATTTAGTTACAATATTGTCCAGTTGTCTTATTACTGAAACTTAAATTTACATTTCAATTACAACGAAGCACAACATTGAAATAAAGTATTTCAGTCATGTGAAACATTTTGTGTCTATTTTAATTTGGAAAAGAGCAAAACAACATCTTCGGCATGTCTGACAGTTTTCAAAAACTTTTATTTGTTTTATTTGAGTAAAAAAAAATGCATTAACATTTAGAAATTACTTGTGTTATTTGAAATTTTTTTTCTATATTAAAATCAGTTGATATGAGCAAGTAAAACATGCTCTAATTTATATGTTTTTTACTTTGCTTGTCCAATAATAAAAAAAAACAATGTTTATGTATAGATCAAACAATGGTTAACAATATTAAAATATCTAATATGATCGCATTTTCATGTATTCTAAGTGATTTTGGTCTTTGGTCTAAGCAGAAGAATTTAACAGAATAAATAATCCAAGTAATAAAATTATTTTAGCATCAATGATACAAACATTTTGATGGGTATTGTAAAACTATTTTCATTGGTTTAGTTGCTAAAGCATAAAAACCTGTGATCTAGGATAACACAGCAGATATATTCAGTTAGTTCTTGTTTTCTAAGGACTATGAACTATTATGATTACTTAGATAACTCACCAAAGAACTCGAAATCCACAGTAAGTATTACAAATCACACATCACTTAAATGTTCACTTTAAAAAACACCATTATTATAGCGGTTAATTTACAAGAAAAATGTCAAAATTTTGTTATATTTACATAAAGTGTGAAAGAAAAAATAAGTCCATTCAGGTGAGTTGAATTTTATTATGGTTTTATTTGAGTGAGGTGATGAGATGACTGACGATTGACAGACAGACAGATTGACTCTGATTGACTTAATTTAATTCTGAAGTTTGACTTTGACTTTTTTTTGTTGAACATAGCCAGTGTTGCCGCCTCGGCGGAGGAATAAGATCCGAGGCTGCCAACCCCGAAACGAAATTGTCTTATTCCTCCGAGTCGGCAACCATTATACATTTCGTTTTCATATATAGTGTTTTTTATACCCGTGGAGTAATTTAACAATCCCTAATGTCAAACTCTAAATTAATGATACCAGCTTAAATTTTATAGTGCTTTACGCAAACCGGTTTCAATCGAAAAACCGTAGGTATTATTTTAATATAGTTACGTAGTTAGTTACTTCTTCTTAATATTATAAAGGCGATTATTTTATGATAAATAGTATAGAGCCTGAGACCTTTCTATTCCGATGTTATGGTGATGATAATCTTAGTATGTATATCTATTTTTTGTCGAAGGGAAAAAGTCTGCATGCCAATTTTTAGCTTCCTACCTTGGATATTTATTTATGTATAGTACACAAACAGAATACAGTCTTTACACGAAACACATTAAAATAAAACAGTTGACTGGACAGGACTGTAGCCCAGAAACAGTGTACACAGCGTGATTTCAAGACTTTTTAAAAATATAATAGGATATAAAAAATATTTAGAAAAAAGAAAAAATAGAGTACTAACAAACTTACAATTAATAGCTTTCCTAAGTCGTTAAGGCTGAAGATATCGCTTTTTTATAACAAATAAAATTATCATTGAAGATATCTATCTCTCCATTACTCTCCATTATCTCTCCCCGCACGCGGACTAGCTCATTGTACGTGCGACACATTCTCACCAAAGGGTTATAATAAGACGTGTTAATTATGTACACTTTTATAACAAATATATTTGGATGTCGACATTTATACCAAGTATTAATATTTAAAGACGAGAGAAGATTTGGTGTGTCTACTGCAGAATGAATTATTTTATGTAAATAGAAGAGGTCATATCTTTCACGTCGGGTTTTGAGTGACATTATACCAAACCTAGAAAGTCGATCATAGTTATCATAGGATAGTTTGGAAGGGAGCGTCCGAAATTGTGTTTACGCGATAGGAATCGCAAACATCTCTTTTGAATTCTTTCAATATTGTCAACGTGTATTTTAAAGTGAGGCGACCAAATTGGACAGCAGTACTCCAAAACACTTCTTACAATGCTGAAGAAAAGGCAAAGGATGCCACGAGGTTTTTTAAAGTCTTTAGTAGTTCTCATCATGAAACCCAGTAATTTATTGCCTTTTTTTAAGATATATTCATAATGAGATCGAAAGTTTAACTGTTCGTCAAAAATAACTCCTAAGTCTCTCACAACTTCACTCCTACATTAAGTAGGAAATTATTTTCAATATGGTATGGAAATATTATTCTGCTTTTTTGGAGGTAAAAGAAATAACAGAACATTTATTGATATTAAGATTCATCCCATTGTCCAAACACCATTCGGCCACTGCGTGAAGGTCGTTTTGAAGCTTCATGCACTGATTGCCATCATCGACGCGTGAGAAAATCTTAACGTCATCGGCAAACAAAAGTACGTTTGATGAGAGGCGACAAGGCAGATCGTTAATAAAGATTCACAAAAGAAGTCCCGCAGACGTTGCGCCACTATCGCCAGACGGAATGATACCAGTACTGAGAAAAATATTGACCTAATTTAAATTTAAGGATAACTATCAAAAAACATCTTTAATATTAAAATAAAATTAGTTAAATATGTTATACCGTAAAGAATCAAATACATTTTATATATGTTGTCATTTTGTAAGTACTCTTAAACCGGCGCAGTTGCATATATTCAACAGACACTTTAAATACCTACTTTTAATACATTGACCTATTATGTTTCTGTTATCGTTATGCATGATTGAAATTGTTTTAAAATAAATAGGAAACTAATTATAAATACAACAATTATAAGACAAAAAAATACTTTCACGATTTTTTCAATAAACTGTTATGCATCAAATTCTAAGTAGTAATCTTTGATATATGTGTATATCGAAAAACGAATGAAAAAAAACAAACAGTATTCTATTCTATTATCAAACAAAAATCTTTCAGTGATGAAACAGTTATTCCATAAGAAACAAAACAACGAAAAGTAAAAAAAAATACTTATTTTCTAAGTTAGGTTGCTTATTATTAAGCGGAAATATTATTATCAATGAAATGAAACTACATATTCATCCATTAGATATTACAGGTTAATAAACATATACCAATCAAATGAAAGATTTGTTCAGTTTAAATCACAAGCTATTAATCGAAGACATTTAGTGCTTCCTAAGGAGCTACTTTCAAAATATTTAGCAATAAATTAAAACATTTTTATGATCAAGTGTAATCTCGTTAAAATCGTGAGATCGCCCTTTTTTCATCTTAGATCAATCTCGCTAAAAAAAGGCTGAGATCTCGAGAGAACGAGTTTACATTCCCACAATGAACGCATTAAAGATGAATTTTATCAGATGCCGCTTTCTTGCTTTTTTGTTGCTTGCAAATTACGAAAATGGTAGTAATTTTATTTAATTAAAGATAGCTCGTTTCAATTACGTCTTAATTATTGTTAAATAAGTTAAAACTCCAATCAAATCGGCAAAAAATATTTGTATGGCAACTTTAAAAAGTACCTGTTATGGCGGCGAGGCTCTTGCAAAAGTGGATGGTTAGTATTAAATCACCTTGATTTTTTATTCAGCTTACAAGAACGCTTTCGCCGTAAATAAAATATCTTGAACCGAAATTTTTTACAACTTTTGGTAACATGAATAGTCCATATAACGCTTTGATGCACCAATTCAAATTCTTTGAATTGGCAAACGACAATATGGCTGATCTGTCAAATTTAGTTCCACAAATCGCCGCGGGACTTGTTTCGTGAATCAGACTCTATATAAAATGTAGTTGTCAAAAAAAAAAAATGTAGTTGTCAAAAGTGTCAAAAACTGCGCGTGTTGTTAATTCAAAGGTTATGTTGTTAACATTTAAATAACTAATAATTTAAAAGAAAAGTTGTTTTGTATATAATTATTGAGGCTGACTTTAACTCCAACCGCTAAAATGTCGAATATTAAAATAAAAGTAATAAGCCGGAACCCAGAAGATTATTTACGTGCTACGAAACGAGACATTCACAAATGTATTGAATACTTTCATGTATTTAATAATAAATGTTGTTAACTTAGATTTGCATATTTAAATTAAATAATTTTCATCGTTTTAGTACCTAGAAACTACGACCCCAGTCTTCATCCTTTGGAAGCGCCTCGTGAATATGTACGAGCTCTTAATGCTACAAAATTAGAGAGGGTATTCGCAAAACCATTTATAGGAAATCTGGATGGACACAGAGACGGCGTATCATCACTAGCGAAACACCCAAAGCGGCTTGCAGTTTTAGCTAGTGGGGCGTTTGATGGTGAAATCAGAATATGGGACTTGGCTGTACGGAAATGTACTCGAAACTTTGTTGCTCATGAGGGTTGGGTCCGATCCATATGTTATACACCAAATGGGAATACATTCACCAGTGTAGGTGATGATAAAACAATCAAATTGTGGAAGAGTGTGGTACAATCTGAAGATGATGAAGATCCAATCAATCAGCTGCTAAGTATGTCGGTAGTGACAGGTGTAACACATAACAGAGATAAACCAATATTTGCTACTTGTGGAGAACATTGTCAGTTATGGGAAAGCACTAGAAATGAACCAATAAAAGTTTTTAAATGGGGAGTGGACAGTTTGCATCATGTATCATTTAATCAGGTTAAATAAGATTTTAATTGAACAAGTTTTTGAGTGTCCTTCCCTAACTAAAATTTAATCATGTTTTATGCAATTACAGATAGAACACAATTTATTAGCATCTTGTGCCAGTGATAGAAGTATAATTCTTTATGATGTTCGTGAGTCTGGCCCTTTGAGAAAAGTTGTAATGGAGTTGAGGTCTAATGCTCTGTCTTGGAATCCAATGGAAGCTTCATATTTACTGTAGCTAATGAAGACTACAAGTAAGTAGTATTCATTGCAGTCTGATATACAATATATTTTGTTATTTTTATAGACATTTAATTTATATTTATTTTCCAGTTTATACACATTTGATGTGAGGAAACTGAACCATCCAATCAATATACACATGGATCATACATCAGCAGTTATTGATGTTGACTACTCACCCACTGGTAGAGAGTTTGTGTCTGGTAGTTATGATAAAACAGTAAGAATATATGAAAGTCTAAAAGGCCATTCAAGAGATGTGTACCATACTAAGAGAATGCAAAGGTTAACATGTGTGAAATGGTCTTTGGACAATAAATATATATTGACCGGATCAGATGAAATGAACATAAGAATGTGGAAAGCTAGAGCTTCTGAAAAGCTTGGAGTTGTAAGTATTCTATTTTTAGCTTTTAACTTACAATATTATAATCAATCATGAGCATTCGTTTTTAAAGTAAATACCCCCTGCCTTGACACCATGTAAAATGGAGACACCTAGGATTTAACATTCAATAAACTGTCAGTCTCTTAATGGTATGAAGGAATAGGCATTATCATGGCAAACATGCTCCATTATCCTGTATGCATTCTCACTAATCTCATGGTGAGTTGGCAGACAAATATCTGCTGGTAGTGTTGCCATAAAATGTCAAATCAGACAATAGATTTGGCAATAATTTTAGATTGTCATATCCTAGGTTAACATTCTTTTTACCAATGCATTGAATATCCTTAATTTAAATATAAAATTACCTTTATAGCTTAAACCTCGTGAAAGAACAGCACTGAACTATGCAGATGCTCTGAAGGACAAGTTTGCAAGTCATCCACAAATAAAGAGGATAGCTCGACATAGGCATGTTCCTAAACATGTGTATAATGCCCAGAAAGAATTGCGCACCATTAAAGAGAAGAATAAGAGGAAAGATGCCAATAGACGCACTCACAGCAAACCTGGTGCAGTGCCATATGTATCTGAGCGCAGGAAACACATTGTCAAAGAGGACGAATAAAATTACATTTGTCACATTAAATATATCTTTTATTGAGTTAAATGACTTAGATTAGTGATTACACATTTTTCATTTTGTCATGAATAATTAAAGGAACATAAATAGACACATATTGGCTCATTACTATTGTTCACATCCAGATCAGAAGAACATTCAACAAGTCGCATAGTGACCAGGTCTTGACATTTATGTAAGTTTGAATATGCTTTATTTTTTTATAATTATAACATAATATATAAGTACAATGTATGATAAAAATTAAATTCTACAGTAGGTGTAGGTTATTTAAATGTGGCTATTGTAACATTAATATTTTTAAAGAGATAATAAAATCTTATAATGGACTATGTCCATGTTAAATTCTCACTGCCTGCTTGTAGCCAGCAATCGCATCGCATCAAATTTTTTTTGCTCATATCCATACTTAAATGAGAGTACCCAAAGTGCAAAATTCTTCCATATATTATAAACAAAAATGCAAGGAACAAAACATTCCTTTAACAAAAAGTTTGTTAACTTTACATAATTTTAACACAAACTTAAATTTTCATTCCATTTCTTCAGCCTGCTTGGTTGAATGGCCTACTAATACGGTTAGGAAGTGTCATAGCACGAATGTCAAGTCTGAAAGGTAATAAATTTATTATTTAAACATGCATTGCTGTAAAATTTATATTAATTTTGCTTTTGCTATATTCTAGAACCCTCATAGTTTTATGACCATCAATTTACAGAAATAGGTTGTTGCACTGCATCTTCATACCTTTGGGAGGAGGGATTTTTTTAAATTTAATAATAAAAGAAATCTTTAACACTTTAAAATGTGAAAATAATCCTTTTCATTCGCCCTTTAGAATTGTTTATTTTGACATATGTACTGCTTAGTTTCTTTGTAGTAATGGTTATCATAAGATGGAAAAACACTTGGGGATAGGCTTCTGTGCAGAATTTTTTCGAACATACTAGCATCTAACTGTAAGTTCTCGCGTGACGTGTAAAGCGGTTATTCACATGGAAATGTTGTCACTTATCCAGTAGGAAACAGGAAACCAAGAACTTAGTATAAACTTATGTTTCTGTAATATCAAGCTCATTATCTGTTGTATAATGAGTAAAGGCCTTTTTTCCATTTAAAATATAATTTTCATATTTACTTACATTATGTCTTGTGGCAAAGAAGACTGGTCAAGGTTATGTTCAAGGACAGTTAAAATGCTAAGGGTTTTCAGTGAGGGACTATAGTCCAAGACATGCAGATCACTGTTGTCTACCAATCTTTCTGGATCATCATCTAAATTGTCTGCTGGACGTTGATACTGGTTGGGGCAAGGGCTGAAATGAAATTTTGAAATAAAAAATGAAATAGTAAAATCTTCTTAACTCAATTTCATCCAATAGGTGTTGTCAGAGGGAGTCGAGACCATTCCCTTTCACATAGTTTCTTCATATCTGCCATGGCAATAACCAGTGAAGGTGTGATATATTTTTTTTCTATCTATAAATTAACTATTAAAATATATGTATACAAACTTACTAACTTCATAGATTTTTGTCCAGTAGTTGCAGTATGAAAGTGGTAATATTGCTACATGTTCAGGTAAGTATTTCATTACCCAATTATATGAAGTTAGTGTGTTTTTATTACCTGGTGCCACCAAACAAATACACTTTATCTAGATACATCAAGCACGCCTGACGCCGTCTCTTGCAAGGTATCGATCCCTTTACATTTATGTATTGCCAACTATTATCTTTAATAGAATACCGGAACAGGTCATTGAAGTGTGTCTTGGTATTCCCATTGAAACCTCCAAAGATATACATGTAATCATTGTGGAGCCCTGCAAATGAGAAAAAACGTAATTGATTACTTGTTACACCATAAGTAAGGAGTCCCAACTATTAACATTCTGCCTTATAATAACCAATAATATTTATTATTATTATTATTAATAATGAGGCTTGAGTGACAGTTGACCATGTAGTAGGTTATGGTCAGGAATCAGGATGTAGGCATTGAATAGTGGTATTTCAGATGGATGTTTAGTTGTAGTTCTTTTGATTGTGTCCATATGATATTTTTTCCATACATTTGGTATGGTAGATTTTACAATAACACATTGTTGTTATTTGAACATAAATATAAGACGATGATAATTATGATAACTGTAACAAATTTTAATTTCAGAGTTATTAATCTAGGTCAAATTCTTAAAATTACTAAAAAACTTGAATATTTGGGTTTTCTTAAGTTTCTCTTGATTTGGAATTTCATATAGGTTCAGAGCTGTATGAATGTGCGCTCAATAAAACCCACACATTATTGCTTATTTCCAAATTGAAAATCCCATTAAGTGCCTTAATATTAAATGTTATTGCTATCATTTTGATTTCTTTCTGAGAAATGAAGTTGGAAATAATTGATGTTTTTTGTATGGTTCACTTATTAACAGCTTTTCCAAAGAACAGTGTATTGTTTCGGTATGGGTGTCTCAATATCACCTATTTTTCCAACCTTAATGAGATACAGGCAGTAATGTGACTTATCCTCTTGTTATTACCAGAGATACTGTAGGTGGTGTGAGATCACTGGTGTTAACAAAGAGAAGGAAACATTAGCCACTTAGCATTGGCTGGTCTGTATCACTGCTATTTTATATCATATAAATAAATACTAGATGCTACTTACATTGGTATGCATTGAAATAGATCAAATGGAAATACAAATGGTCATCATTTCATTGTTTTATGTACTATATACATATTTATCAATTATAATTCAATAATATATATGGTTGCATTTATTTGAGAAAAAAAAACTTGATAGTGTAGGGCAAATAATTTGTGATTCTGAATTAGAGACCACAGTGCAGTATTAACTTGTAATGTGAAGTTATCACAACAGTATTTAGTAACATCACTACCTAGCTCACCTTTACACAGCTACATCAAAGCAAAATGTCATAGGAGAAACAGTTGATATTGAGGTCAAAATAATAATATACAAACTTACATGCTGAATGGCTCCTTCTTCCCTCTGGCCAAGTTCCACTTGGATTCAGGGCAACCCATCTATCTTTGGTTGTATCTAGATAATACACTTGAGGGCAATACACTTCTTCTTGTGAATTGTAAGGACTGTTCAAGTCTCCACGGCCACCAAAGATGTACATCTTTTTTCCAACTGAAACTGCAGTGTGGAAGTCTCGATGAGAAGGTGCTGTCCCAGATGCATCAATAAAACTCCACTGCATTGTATCCAAATTCAGGCAATGCACTTCTTGTGAGTATTGATCAGTAAGATATTCAAATCCACCAAAAATATACATTTTATGCCCAATGACACATGCTGAATGGCCATCTTTGGCATATGGAACCATACCAGTCACTGTGGGAGAACTCCATTCTAGTTTCTTGGTGTCGAAGCATGACAATGTTTCACATGCTACAGAGTTATTCCGCCCACCCCACATGTAAACCTAAAACACAATCAATTTACACCAAAAAATTATTACAGTTTTACGTTATAAATATGCAGTTTTTTTCTAATTAAATGACTAATTTATGTTAGATATGTATTACGATTTTACCTTGTGCCCATAGGCGACTGTTGTATGCCCATATCTCTGAAAAGGGACAACATCGTTCTTTTTATAATTTACAGCCGACCACCTTAATGTTGTAGTATCAAGTACATGCACAGGTATTGGCTCCCAGTCTTTGTATTCTTCTGAAGAGTAGTAGCCACCGAATGAATATATTTTGCTTCCTATACAAACAGCCGCATGATTTACGCGCATTGGGCCACCGTCGATGTGCACTGTCCACTTCATTTTTGCAGTCAAAACTGATGTAAATCAGTGTTTTCAAATTGGTCAATAATTACTAAAGAAATCGGCTGACCGATTGTAATAATCAATGGTCTCCTGTCGGGAGAAAGAAAATCAATTCAATGGTCATAAAGACAGCTGTCATTGCTGTCAATGTCAGTCAGTGTTGCCAGCCGGGCCCTGTCAAAAGTTACCTTCATCATCATCATCAGCTCATTAAACGTCCCCACCGAGGGGCACGAGCCTACCCGTATAGGGTGATTAGGTCTTAGTCGTCCACGCGGGCCCAGTGCGGATTGGACGACTTCACACACAACCTTCGAATCTCTTCGCAGGCGTGCATGAAGGTTTCCTCACGATGTTTTCCTTTACCGTATGAGCGTCGGATAACGTACATATATTTTCGAAATTCGAAAATTCATTGGTACGTGTCGGGATTTGAACCACAGCCCTCCCGGTAGGAAGGCGACAGTCCACACCACGGAGCCACCGGCGCTCTTACCTTAACTAGAAAAAAAGTAACCTTTTTGCTTAAAAAGTAACCTTCAATTTTTTTCCGAATTGGTAATAAAGTAGAACGTAGTATATACTCTTTATATAGTTTTATATACTCTTTGATTAAAAAATATTGAATATAAGCTGTATTGACTTGCAGAAGCATTGATGATCAATGAGTAGGTAAAGTGCGGCAGCACAAATAATGGTTCCAGTAAAGGTCCGGTAGAAAATAATGTTGTATTGCAACTGCAACCAATTATCACAAAATACAAACATTAAACTTTCGGTTACAAAAAATATGATATTCTTATAAGATGAACAAACGAACAACGGAAGGACTTTAGAATAACAATTCTTTCGGGCACAGGGAGAATAATTGAAACAGACTTACAACATTATCCATACAAACATTGATCTGATTCGAAAACGTCGATACAAAACGCCGAAATGGTGTAAAAATTACCTAACAAATCCCGTCTTATTGTAAACTTTAGGATTTTTTTTTATGAAAAATATAAGTTTGTGCAGCATAAAACTTCACATGATTACGTGTAATAACAAGATATATATTACCAAAAAAAAGAAGCTCCTAGGCACCCGCAATATATTGTGCTAAAGACGAGCCCAAACAAGAACAACTAATCGAGCGAGTGAGCAATATATAAGTTGTGTGAGTGTGAAAGAGTACAACGGGTTCTTCCAGTAGAAGGCTCTGGTCATGGTCTGGTCGAGTTTCAGTTCTACTGAAACAAGCGTTTCGTTTCACGTGCTTTTATGTAAAAATTAAACCTACAAATTCTTCCTCATCTAAAAGTAACCTTTTGATCCGGTGTAATCTAAAAGAACCATTGCTGTTCAAAAATCACCAAAAAGGTTACAAAAGTAACCTTCTGGAAACGCTGATGTCACTATTCGTTTTTTTGTTGGTTCATCATTGGAACAACCTAAGGTCTGAGATGATACTGCTCAGTTGTAATTGGTTTAGAGAATGATGACCGATATAATAGAAAAGAAAGTTCATCAACCAGACAGCCCATCTAAAGTCTAAAATACAATAATAATCGCGGAGTATGGACGATACTGCACTTGTTAGCTTGTAGACAGGTCGCAACCTAACAGCCCACATCTAAGGCCCACCTAGATAGCTAGTTTTAAGTATCAACTGTTACTGTCGTCTACCTTTGACACTCATAATCGTGGAGAATTAACACTGTGACATAAGAACAGGTCACAACTGACAGTACTCGTAATTTGACTGCCAGTCCAAATCATCAGGCCGGAACTAATTTATACTGAAAGTAGGCATACTATAGTAGGATCTAAAGAAAAACTAAAGAACTTTATCTAATTATCTTACTTTTTACAAGAAAGAAACTTAAATTTGTTATACAATTTAGACAGGTTTAAGAGTTTGATAGGTCTTATTTTTCCCGATATGACTCATATCAAGTTAATATTAATTTAGAATAAGAATGCCTTACAGAATACAAGGACAAGTCATCTTGCGGTATTGCAACAATAAATAAGTTATGACGATTCAAAGGCATAGGTCGCTGGTGGAGGCTCGATTAGGAAAGCGGCGGATCGGGATATCTGGCGCAAAATGGAGGAGCTCATGTCCAGCAGTGAACAGTGATAGCTTGAAGAGACTAAAGCTCGGACTAAAGGCATACATTTGGGTATTCAGAGATAATTCTAAAAAAACTCGTACCTCAACTACCGTGAAACGTAAGACATTGCGTCTACCGGGTAATAGTAGCGGAAGACCCCCCAACCCCCCATAAAATTCTGTCGGTCCATGCACCAAATTCACTGCTCTATACAGTGAGTTTGGCGCGAGGTAATTTAATTTACAACTACTATTCACGATGCACGATCTGCTTTACACGCTGTTGCTCATAGTATCGTTGCTAAAAGGAATATGAAACGTAATTTTTTATATGTTTCGAAGTGACTAGGACCGTCAGGACGCTCATCTGATGGTAAGTGATACGCCTTACCATGACAGAGCGGAATTGAAGTAGACCAACAACTGATATTATTATTCTCCATCAATCCGCACTGCACCCGTCACCCGAGACAACAGATGTTAGCTCTTCTTATACCCGGTAATTTAACAAATTCATTATGAATTATGAAATTCTTTTTTATCAATACCTCAAACTATTAGTCCTTCTTTTTGAAGAATTTCCAGGAGACATCTAAGAATATATTTAATATCTTGTCTCATTCGCTGTTTAAGCAAATATTGGAATGATAACTTTTCTTCTCTTATTTATGAACTAGCTGTGCCCCGCGGTATACCGCAATATAAGATAATTTTCCGCAATAAAACGTAGCCTATGTGTTTATCCAGGGTGTCAGCCAACTTTAGACCAAATTTTATTAAAATCGCTTCGATAAGTCATGTCAAGGCGCGTACCTAGTAAACGCGACGTGACCTGCGCGCCAACATTACTTTTATCATCAGCTCATAAACGTCTCCACGGAGGCATGAGCCTATCTTAGACGGGTGTATAGGCCTTAGTAATCCCGCGAGCCCAGTGCGGATTGGCCAACTTTACTACGCACTACCTTTGTATCCAGGCCGGATCTAGGGGGGCAGACGGGGCACGTGCCCCGGGCGGCACGGTCAGGGGGCGGCAAACCGACTAATGGACCACCATCATTTACCTTACTTGCCGGCGGAATAAATAATAGTACAATGCATGGCCATAGAAATACGACTGATAACCGGAGCGCGGAGTAAGGCATGTTACTGAACTATTACATTTTTTTGCATAGTTCTAAATAGGCGCCCGCAGATCACGGTCAGCAGGCGGTGCAGCTGCGATCTGAGGAATGACGCTGTATACGAAAACTCTCTCGTCGACTCTATACAGGGCAGCAGTGTATTATTTCAAAGTTACCTATTATTTCTCTATGTTAATTGATGCCAACTTAGCTGCTTTAAAGCTATATCATTTTCATGATGGACAGCTACAATGAAAAAAAAATAAAAATAACAATTAAGCTCCTTTTACTTGCATCAAGCGACACGTTTTTAAGAAATATACAAAATAAATTGGAAATAAACGCCTTTTTCATCCAGTGTGACTTCGAAAAAGCTGAGGCAAGTAGTCTTATTTCATTATATAACTTAATTGATTAATATCAATACCAATAATTGATAAATTGTAACTTTTTAATGACATTGCTTTTATTAGACCCCCGCTACGACGGATATACCGCAGAGCTTTTGAAAGTAGGGGGCACGCCAGTGCTTAAGACCCTTCAGAAGCTTTTAATTCCGGAATCGGTGATGGTGCGACACCAAAGGTGAGCAATGGCGTGGTGGTGTTCTTCTTCAAGAAAGGTGATTAAACCTTTTCCCTCTCTATTCAACCTATCGCAGTCCACTGTTGGACATTGGTCTCATTTTGCGCCAGATATTCCGGTCCTCCGTTTTTCTCATCCAGACTCCACCAGCGACTTTTCGCAAGTTGTCGGTCCATCGGGCCGGAGGGCGTCCTACGTTACGCTTGCCAAGACGCGGTCTCCGCTCCAGAACTCGTCTGCTCCAACGGCCATCGGTTCTGCGACATCATTACCCACTGCCACTTTGTCCTTAAGCGTTGCGGAATCGTCGACGTGAAGATCTGATGTAACTTGCCTGATGCCGCTCAGCCCAAATGAATCCTCCTACTAGCTTCCCTTCCGGAATTGTGCCGGTCAAGTTTTAGCCCAAGTAAACTTATTCTTGGACAATCTGGAGAAGGACGCCACCGACGCTTATCAGAAACGCTACCGGTCTATAATTCTTCAAGAGAGCTTTATCACCCTTCTTAATGAACGCTTGTGGACCACGCTTCCAGTGTAGTTCCCAGGTAGATGACGGCATTAAAAGAGCTCACCTAATGTCCTAAGGATGGGTTGTCCACCGGTGTTTAGGAGTTCTGTCGTAATACCGTCATCCCACGGGGCCCTTTCATTTCTCAGTTGCTTCAGTGCTGCACTAATTTCGCTAACGTCAACATCCGGCATATCCTACGTACAATGGTGCCTTAGTAGGGCACGTAGATCTTCGCTGTCTTCGGTCTGTACTGATGAGCGCTCGACAAATCCATAGAATTTCTCAACCTCTTCCAGGATCTGTTGGCGTAATGTGAGTAGTTGGCCATCTGCTATATTAAGCTTCACCAGAATGCTCCTTCCAAGTGGTTTTTGGAAAACTTTGGGCCCCCTGTTCTCCTTAATAAGGTCCTTAATTAACCTTGTATTGAAATAGTAGAATTCTCTGCGAACGAGTTTTCGTATCCGCTTGGAGAGAGCCTAATATTCCGGGTATGATAAGTTAAAGTCAAAATTCATTTATTTAAATTAGGCTTACAAAAAGCACTTATGAACGACAAAAATATACAAAAATTACATTACAAAAAAACAAATTTATTTCTTTGAACTGTTCTTTAAGAGAGTCACGTGGTCTAAGGTTGTAGATAAAAGCTCTTTTTGTAGCACAAATATTGTATCAATGTCGGCAGCCGTACCCCACAACGGTAGACCATACGACATTACATTATAAAAATGACTAAAATAAACTAATCTTGCCGTTTTTACATCTGTTACGAGTTATCTTAGATATTAAAAGCTTATTGAAGAATTAACGACCCATTACGATATTGTGCACATCTTCAAGTTATTCTCCAGAGTCATTATGATCCGTCTCGCGCATATGTTTGACGATTTCCAGCCCTCCGAACAAGCCGGGTTCCTCAAAGGCTTCAGCACCATAGACTACATATTACATACGCTGTGGCAGGTTATACAGAAGAGCGGAGAGTATAACTGACCATTATGTTTGGCGTTGTGGACTATGAGAAAGCCTTCGATTCGATCGAGACTTGGGCTGTGTTTCATTCCCTCCAACGGTGCCTGACTTGACTACTGCTATATCGAATTGTTGAGATGTTTGTACGAGAGCGCTACTATGTCAGGCCGAGTACATGAAGAGCTTACCATTGGCTTATCATTGGCACCGAGGAGTAAGACAAGGAGATGTAATATCTCTGAAACTGATCACAGCTGCGTAAAAAGTTGCAGCTTTGTCCAAATGTCAATCAATTTGGGACCTATTATATAAATTAGTGAAATAATATAGGATGATAAAGGTAAAAATAAATAAAAGAGGGCGGGGGCGGCATTTCTAAATTTTTGCCCCACCCAAAAAAAATTGAAGATCCGGCGCTGTTGTATCTCCTCGTAGGTGTGCGCAGGCTCCTCGTGATGTTTTCCTTCACCGTGAGAGCGTCGAATAAAGTAGTACATATACCTATTAATGTAGCAAAATACGGTTATTTCAGTATACCATAAGAAAAAAAAGGCACTCCAATTTTATATGTAATACTTTTGTCGCTGCTGTTTTGGTTGAATGATTTTCGACGCATCTTGTTATACGAGTTCATTCCGTTACTAATTACACTTGAGTTCTAGTAAATTATTTTTAAAGCATTATTAAAGTTCTTGTCTGTTATTAAAAATGTAGACCGACTAGGAACCAAACACTTTATGAAGTATCACACAAGAATAACGTCTAACTTGCGACGCAATCCTGTTTTTTTCATCAAAATGAAAGCAATAGGCGTGATCTTTCAACGCCAGCGGTGTTAGGGCTCGAATCATTTGTTATTATTTCCCTCACGCGTCGAGTTTCCAAACAAATTGTATTGTAACTGACAATATGAGCGATTATTGTTCGATTTCAAACAAATGTTGTTTGAGTGAGTTTTTTCATTGCTAGATAGAAAACGTGTAGGAAATTATGGAATAAATTGAGATAAACGATTTTAAATCATAACAATCGTCATAATTGGATGGATTTTCTGGAATAACATTGGAACATTAGGCAAACTACTTTGACTTGTTACCTTTACGAGTAGAAGTATGCAGAATGTCATTATTATATATTATGAAATTGGTTTTCCTATTAAATTATTTTTGTTTAAAACATAATAGACCTTCACAAGACCCTTAAAAACAGATGCGAGTCCAAAAACAGAGGCCATCTTCTCTGATCTCAACTATTCGTGATGCACGTACTAATTCCAACAAGGCTCTGGTGTAAGACTGAACTCTTTCATAGCCCGGTGAAGCTGTTAAGGCCATCGGCGTCCAACAGCAGTAGATAGTAAGTTACAAAAAGGGGCAATTAGTACCTAGTGAGATTCAAATCCACGAACCCGTGGATCAAGTTTCGGTTTGAACTTGCCTCTTCAGGCAGATAGAAAGGAATGACAGTATGGTTTAGATATATCTACTTACATATCTAACGGTATATCTATTTGTATGGTTAAAACGAAGATTATTTAATTGATTTCACTTCACTCTTATACTAGGCGACTGAAAATAATATATATTTGATTTGATAATCTTAAAAATGGTTGCCAATTGCGTCCCACCATTCCCGTGACGCGCGGGATAGCGCGATGACAAGTCCCTTGACGTATAGAAAGCGCATTGGCGATGACGTCCGATCTATAAATCATATTACTCGGGATCGGCTACTCCCGACGGCAGCTTCCTTGTTTTTTGTCTGACATCTGAACCGTAAACCGGCAGAAGGGTGGCAATGGCGACATGTGTTGCGTTGCGGATATTATTTGCGTAGGCGTCGTCATTTCTTAAAATAAATACGGATATCAGTTAGCTTATATTATTAAAACTAAAAGTACAGATACGTAGGCACATTATATTCCACCGTCCAATTACCAAAAGGTCCGTAAATGTCAACAGAAGTTTTTCAAGAAACATCTGGAAATCCTGTTTAGCTAATGGCAAATTACCTAGGTACTTATTTCAAATAACATTTGTGTTATTATGATTATGTTATTTAATTTATTTATGCATATTATTTATTGCGCTTTCTATATTTATATATTTTATTGATACGTCTTTAAAACACCTATAGAGTCCACTTGTGGATTTGGGGATAACCTGACATGTTGGTTCAGTGCGTATTGACAGAGTTGTACCTACAACTGAACGTATCAATTAAGACGTTCAAGTTTAGAATTGAGATAAAATATGTTTAGGTCAAAATTTTCATTAGCTTCAATGTGTTTGATAGACATTATTTGACTGTTCCCTATTTTTAAAATTATTATCAGGTGTAAGTAGAGGCAGTATACTTTTTTCACTTCTTGATTTAGTAGTGTTAAAATCGTATCTAAGTCAATTCTTTTAATACGTATGTACTATAGACTCAGGTTCAGAAGTGAAACACAATTCGTACCAATACTTGTTTTATTCTAATTACGTTTACAATTCTTTAATTGAGGTATTCCTCTTGGTGGCTCAGCAATGCATCCCCGCCTTATGTCCCTCCGATCTGTCACCCATTTCCCGCCAATATTTTTATATGTAGACACTATTTGACAATTCCATAGGTGGCGCCACTATACGAAGGTCATGAAAACGTTTAATAACTAGGCAATGACAATGAATGCTAATAGTACGAGTATTTGTCTTATTAAAGAAAAGACCGCATCCTGGAGTAAATAATTGCCAATTTAGCCGGCGGGTTCTTCACACTCCGCATGCATTCAGTAAACCGCATTGAAGGGCGCGCATGATACAATATTCAAATATGCATTGCTAGCTTATTTGGAAGCGTTTCACGCACCACCCGTTATGGTATCGAGTGGCAACATTTATCATTGGAATCCTATAAAAAGTAAACCGGAACTAATCCGAACCCTCCGCTGGGGGGCGGCTAATCTGCATACGCCAAGGAAAATAATTTCACGCTCTCAACAACACTGATAAGATGTCCCTTTGTTGAGAGCGGGGTACGTACGTGTGACTGCTTAGGATTTTGTCACTGGATTTCTTAGCGACGAATTTGAAAGTTGAGCCAGGGTGATGTTATTTGCTCGTTAGGTAAATATAGCAGTCTATTGCAGATATTGATTTATATAGGCTTATCTATGCGCAATAAATAAACGTCCAGTGACATTCACACAGCGCCATTTAGCCCCAAACTAAGCATTATAATGTAATATAGATACTTAACAACGGATAGACATACATTTATGCCCAGATAGTTTTGTTCTGTTTTTAAAAGTCATAAAAACAGGTCTTCGAAAAACTTTAAACGGATCTGAAGGTACTTCACAATATTTCTTTACTTTAAAAATCTTTTGTACCTGCTACGATATTTTCTAGATATGTTATACAGTGGCTACGACGTTCTCGTAGTTCTACGGATTACGGCCCGGTAATGTTATGTCAAATGTCATAAAGTAGCGCAATGTGTCTGGGCGCGGCTACGACGTCGCTCCGTTATTGATACACGGAAAAGATTTCTCTTTGATAGTCGCGGCCGGCGCGTTTCGACGCCTCGCTTTGGGCCAGTGATGTAACAGTAATTTATCGATATAGGCAATATCATATTTTAAAGTAACACAACACTCAGTATTGGAAAACTTAGCTAAAATATTTCGTTTTTACAATCTGTATTTTGAGGTACTTATTATTTTTTTCAGCATAAGTTAATTATAAACAATCAAACCTACTTTACATAAGTACTATTATTTGACAACCTATGTGGTTAATGGTTGAGAAGTCAGCTATCACACCAAGTAGGTAACACTGGTTCTGGAAATAAAAGTCAGACTATAGTTAAGGTACTAACTTGCTAAACTTACTTAAGTTAGGGAAAGATTTAACCATAAAAAATTCGTTGGGAATTTTATATAGGTATTATGCGTAGTATTCTCAAGTGAATAAAGTTATATGTATTTCTAAGACGAAAATGCTTGCTGTATTTGCCTTTAAATGTGGCATTTTGTTATTAAGGTTATCATTGTATTTTATGTATAAGTAATGTACACAAACGTTGGTGAACCTATTAAATTAATAAATAAATTATATTGATGAATCTAAAAAAAATCGACCAATAATCAGTAATGAACATACATACCGATTGTTGAATCATCGATATGCGGCTAACCCCAGCATCATACGGCACCGCCTCGTCCCCTCACAACGTCACATTTATTGATGGACTTTGGAAGTTTTCAATATTACGGCTACTTTACATATGATACGACTTTTATTACGATTTCGCATTTGCCGCCTGATGTGAGGTTACATTTGAGCCCCACTGTGTGCACGGTTTGACATGTCATCATCTCTATAAATGTTTGTTTGAAAATGGAATTCTAAAACTAAACTATTTGAGACTACACTTTTATTAGCGGGCTTTGTTAGAGTATTATCAAACCATTTGTCAAGTAAAGCCATAGTACGAGTAATTGTAGTTTATTAAATTAGTAATTTGTAGTTTATTAAATCTTATTTAAATCTGGGCTAAGATTATTTGAATACTTAATAGTCATATTAAAAGTTTTACATGTCTTAGATACCATTATTATCTACGAGAAAATCTCATGCTACACATATGCGTTTATAGTTAGTAGTAGCTACATAAATAATATAGTTCGGCAACGTACAATGAAACTGGGCATAAAATTTAAAGAGGCGTACATTATCCCTTAGATATCTTGCATGTAACATTCCTCATATTTTTTCAGCGAGTGCTCGTTCCCGCCACAACCGTACGTCATTTTTATGTGACCACTTTTCGACATTATATTCCTTTCTATTGTCGTATAGGTGCTTGAGGGATAAGGGCCTTAATATACGATTATCGGTGCCACTCACTATTGTGCTTGACCTGCTAGTGAGTTATTGCCTTTATCGATAGCGATGGCTCAATTTTGAGATTCCTTTGCGGTATTTAGATTTCTAACCATAATTCATGTGGACAAAAATATTATTTAAAATAAGATCTAATTTCTGGTAACAACATCTTGTCACCAAATATTGTAGTACATTGAACCAGATATAACCTTTATCTCATTCTTTACTAACTTCTTAGAGTACATTCCTAAATAATTTATCAATGTAGTCATCTCTTCTATGAGTTCCATATGTAGATAATGGTTGAAAGCAAAGAAGCATTAAACTTTCTACGTCTATTAAATAAATAAATATCCACTGACATTCACACAGCGCTATCTAGACCCAAGTTAAGCGTGAAGCCTGTATTATGAGTACGTTAAATACTTACATACATTTTTTTTTAATATATACATATTATACATAGAAAAAAACCAGACGATTACAAACAGACATGTTCATGCACACAAATGTTTGTACTGCCCGGGGATCGAACCCGGAACCCTTGGTGTAGCAGTCGACGTCTCAACTGCAACACCAAATGGGTCGTCAATTTTATGTATTCTTGTTTGTCATATCTAGAAGCAAATAGATTCATATTATTTCTCTTTGTTTACAATACTCATGTATGATAATTAATTAGCGTTGGTGGCTCATTGGTTGCCTTCCGATCTGGGGAGTGCATGTTGAAACTCCGCCATGTGCCAATGTCTTTTCCAGCTGCAATTCATGTACACCTGTGTATGTATGTATATTTTCTTTTTTAGTGATATGGTTTGCGCATCTATATAATGATCCCCGGGTAGAGAAGGTCACATTAAGTTTCCCATACATTAATAAAGTTTTGATATTATTTTTTGTTTTATTACATTCACAAAGAATAATATAAAGATCTCCAATATTTCCGCAAGTCGTAAACAAGATAAAGATGTGGGTCGATGGCGAGCAACAAAAACAGAGGCCGTAACGACCGGACTCACAAGTCGCAACTTCTTAAAAACATCCTTATCCAAAGAACACATAAAAAGCAGACATCGTTTTTCTTTTAAAAAACTCTCTCATTTGCCTATCAATAGTGGTTGAGGCAGATTTGACCGTAATAAATGTCATACTTTATGGCTCTTAGGAAAAAATGCAAGGGAGCCATTTTACATTTTGGCCGGTGACCGGGGAACACTATGTCGAATTACGCATCTCGAGTAGCCGTTTCCTCGGGGATTTAAAACGTTACATGTCTGTTGGTTGGCTTCTGCAGTTATGGGGTGCCGATTTGAGGAATGTTTGTGTAGAATAGAGGTTCGTAATCTTTCCTCGAACACGACTTTGATTTATTTGTTGTAAGTTGGGCTAACTTGCAGCATAAAATGAGTTGAGTTGAGGTATACGAGAAAACTTTAGAATAAACTTCTTACCGCCGGTATATTCAAATGAAAATCAAAACAATGTTTCTGTTAGTGTCGGTTGAAAAGGCCAAAACTTATTGTGTAAAATGTACTAATTTTCGAACGCCAGCCGGAAGACAAACTTCCTTTTGAATGACTTCAGAAACTGTTTTAAATTATATTATTTTGACTCCTAGAGGGATGAGTAATATTAGAGTTGATTTTAAATTCTTCTGCTACTTCTTGTTGTGGGCGATAAATTGTGGAAGATCTTAGAAATTAAATATCCATAACATCACCTATAAAATATATGGTTTGCGTGAAAGTCATTAATTACTGAACATAAGGGACCTAATATGTCATCTTGGGTCATATCCGCACTGGGCCCTCGTGGACGACTAAGGCCTAATCAGCCTATACGGGTAGGCTCGTGTTCCTCGGTGTGGACGTTTAATGAGCTGATGATGAATGATGATCATTTGAAGCGCAATTGAGTGGTGAGATATACTACAGAGTATTAGTTTCACCACAGATAAAATAAGATTTCACACAAATAGCAAACTGGTAATTTCATTCACTCAGAACATTTTAAAAACACCTAGCTACAGGGTTTGTAATACCCAATATTGATAGCTACAACCAGGCATTGAAACATCTTAATTTACCAACTCACATCTTAAATTGAGGAGAACAAAGAACTCGTTACAGCGTACAAGGTATTTACCTTGTTTTACTAGGTTATAATTGAATTTCCGTGCTGATAGTAATCTTATCTCTAATCAGATTATTTATATGAGCTCAGCCCTGAAACAGCGCATCGTATCAGATTAGGCGCTACCATTGTTGCAGTAATGAGATTACTCATGTATGATGCAAAACACCGCGCTTGAATTTCACGAAAATGCACATTTGGGGTGCAATGTGCGGATCAGAAGACTGGGCTAGGGCGAGAGGTTTTAAATTGCCATTGTCTTTTCTCTAGTTCAGTTCAGTAAGGCTTTGAAAGTCTTCTTAGGGAACAGGCTTATATCCGAGTTTCTGAATGGCCTGTCAGTCTCTGATATTTTATATCATGACTGTAATATTACAGCTGGGACCAAAAGGCTTATTGTGCATTGAATCATCTCTCCTTACGATCGATCAGCAGATCAAGCGCCGCAAGTGGAACTTGATCGGCCACACGCTCCGAAGGGATCCTGATCGCATACCAAGACAAGCCCTTGATTGGAGCACGCTTACCCAGACTCTTTCTAGATTGGGACACTTGCTTTTCTAGAACAATCGTTCCCATAGCTTTGCTCGTCACATAATCAAATGCCAAATGCATAGTTACCAACCGCGTGAATACAATGATATTCTTTATATATAAAGGTAGATACGAGATCCTTGCCTCAAAAACGAACCGCCAAAGAGAATACAGTTGTAGGCTCTTTGTTTAGGTAAATGTACGCTCATTCGAAATATGTGTGTGTGCTGTCGCTGCATTCGGAATACTTTTTTTTATTGTTATGTGAGCATATCACGAATCTATACTTTTTACATCATTGCGATGATATATAAGAAGACTATGTATGTATATATCACGCAAGAAAACGCTTACTTTATACAAAATTAGGTGAATCTAATTAATATTAAATGTCAACGTCCACTTCCGTAGCGGCACAGCTCAAACTATTTATATTATTTCATATCTAAATTTTTCTTTTTTGATGGTTTTGGTGAGGTACTCTATTGTTAATGTTTGATTTACGAATACAGAGTTGCGACTCCGTTTTAATCGTGCTATGTACTGTTACAAATAGAACTCTAATCCTTGTGAATTTGGCTGCTATCTGTTATTTTTCGCGTGTAATCAATGCAAAGAATTTAAGCGTCCTCTACAACGCCGTCGGATCGGGCTGCACAAGAAATTTGAATGAAATCTGAAGCCGTACGTGATAATC
>PQWD01002175.1:0-16864 GCA_019425675.1 Leucinodes orbonalis | reverse complement strand
TTCAGCAGGAAACCCAGAGCCCAGCGGAACGCCAGTTTTTAACACTAACCCGCTGTTATCCGGAACGTAAGGCATGATTCCAGGAGTTTAAGTGCTGTACACTGAATGACATAGCGATTTTTATTTGCGTAGTAGAAATTATTGCCTCCTCAATCTAACGATGACATTGAATTATCACTCAGATTTGTATTAGCAGAGCACGATAGATAAACCAACCCAATCTTGCCCTGAGTGCCCATGCCCTCATATTCCTTGTGATTTTTATCTAAAGCATTATGAACTATGATTGAATAAAGTTCAAATTAATTATTTATTTGTTAAAATATCACTACCTTCACTTTCATTATTTGTTTTTTAGAATCTGCTGAAGGTCGCGTCGTATCTTGATATATCGATAATCGATATAAGAATACTAACATTCAGACTATGCAAGTTTAATCGATCATGTAGATACCGAAATACTTTATGGTTGTTGTAAATAACCAAGTTGATCATTAATAATAATTAAATGCATTAATGATGCGGCGATACAATAACAATTCTTTTTAGAAATAGGTAATTGTTTCAAAAACAAGTTTTTTGTAACCAACAGTTTATTAATTAACTTTATCAAGTCGACCTATTGTTATCTACAATATTGACTTTAGTTTTCGTCGGAAATATTTCAGGCGTCGAAGCATCCATTTTTAGGGTTCCGTAGCCAAATGGCAATAAACGGAGCCCTTATAGATACGTCAAGTCTGTCTGTCCATCCGTATGACACACACACCCTTTTTCTCCGAAACTATAAACACTAACTACACTATTCAAACTTTGTAAGTATATGTATTCTGTGAACCGCTATAAGGTTTTGACAAGAAACTTAAAATATATATATTTTGGTGTTCCCTATACATTTTTTTTTATTGCTTATGTAGGCAGACGAGCTGGCGGCCCATCTGATGGAAAACGGTAACCGCCGCTCATGGACAACTGCAATGCTAAGGGCAAAGTCATGCCGCTGCCTATCAAGAGGAAAGGACTCTCTTTAAACCTTGTTTGAAGAAGGACATGTCGTAGTTATTAGGAAACACCGAGGCTGGGAGGTCGTTCCATAATTTGCACGCACGCGGAAGGAACAATCGCTGGAAACGAACGGTTTTGGAAGCGAAAGTTTCCAGGTGGTATAGATGGACCCTAGCTCGGCGTCGAGTCGTACGATGGTAAAACGGTGACACCGGCATGATATCAAACAGTTCCTTGGAGCACTCACCATGAAAAAGCCTATAAAACACACAAAGAGAGCTAAAGTCTCTCCGGAATTCCAAAGACTCTAAACTGTTTGTGAGATCAGAATCACCGACTATTCGGACAGCACGATTTTGCAAAGCGTCAAATGGGTCAAGCTGGTATTTAGGGGCGCCTGCCCAGAGATGAGAACAGTACTCCACATGAGGACGCACTTGAGCTTTATACAACACAAGTCGCTGGCTCGATGCGAAGAATCGCCTAGACCTGTTCAGGACACCCAACTTTTTGCCAGCTATTTTGGCTTTGTCCTCCAAATGACGCTTGAATTGGACCTTACTAGAAATCTCAATGCCGAGGATTCCAATACTATCCGCTACAGAGAGAGAAGCTCCCTGAAAACTGGGTGCTACGACAAAAGAGTCTTTTTTTGCGGTGAATGCGCATACTTGCGTCTTCTTTGGATTAAACTCCACCAGGTTTAATTGACCCCATTCAGAGACTCTCTTCAACAAATATTCGACATCGAGCACTAAATCTGCTCGTTTCTCTTCTATAGAGCCACGAGACATACGCTGAATGCCGGTATAACGAGCATCACCCGTACTGTCATCCGCATAGCAATGCATGCCCGGAATTGAGAGCATGTCATTGATAAACAGGATGAACAGCGTCGGGGATAGCACCGAACCTGTGGAACGCCAGCGTTTATTGTCCTTATTTCTGAGCAAGAACCGTCGACAACGACTTGTATGCTACTACCATCTAAAAACTAGCGATCCAACTGCAGAGTCCTTCTGGAATGCCATATGAAGACAGTTTTGCTAAGAGAGCCCTGTGCCAGTCCCTATCAAAAGCTTTCGCGATATCGAGGCTGACTGCTAGAGCTTCGCCACCACCGTCCAAAACTTCAGCCCACTTCACATCACCGTCCAAAACTTCAGCCCTAATCGCTCTCCAGCGGCGGGTTCTCGCCGAGTCTGGCAATATAAGAATGCTGATTGGACGGTCTCCGTGAATTTTTTCTTCATTTCCATGGAAGCGGCTATGTTTTTTCTCTGGGGATCCTGACACATGTGCAAATAGCGTCACCGATACTGTGCTTATGGGTATGGAACTTTTTATCCCAACCACCACAATACCCGTTGGTGGTCGTAGTCGACCTTGGTTTACCCGTTCCTGTAGGAAAACTGCACACATTTAAGCTAAAGCTAGCACAAGGATTGGTAAGCGCCTGTGTAACTATCCCTCTGGAAGTCGGGCCTTTTGGTCTCTTGCCAAGGCTGCTCAGGGCAATTTTTGCCAGTCTACTCTTCCACCTCTGCAAAAAGTTGATGGCAGTCTGGTCCATGGTTCAAAAGAGAAAGCTGATTTGCTGGCTGGTATTTTTGCCTTAATGCTACATTGGACGATGGAGGAGCTTGCGCACACCATATGATTGTTATAATTCATTGTCTGAGATCGCTTACCAGTGCATGGTGGTCGCGAACTTAGGCTATTGAATGTCCATAAGGGAGTGGACCGGATGGCATCCCTGCAATTGTATTGAAGACGTGTGCTCCAGAGCTGACTCCTGTCTTAACGCGTCTCTATCGTCTTTCGTATGACTCCAGAAGGACTTCAGCATATTGAACTGAAACTCAAATTTTTTTTCTTCGTAGCCCCCCGTGTGTGGTATTAATGTGTAGGTCTTTAAGGGTGGTATTGAGGTTTCAAATATCATTTTTACATACATTGAACAGTTTGCTCGAGAGACACTTCCAAATTTGAAAAAAGTGTGTCCCCCCTCTAATTTCTATACTATGGGGTTGATAAAATAAATAAAAAAATATTTGTGGTACTTTACCATGTAACCTTACAACCAAATTTAGTTTGAAAGATATCTGGTATGAAGTTTTTTTTATTCCACATAAACGGTAAAACTCAATTTTCTCATATTAAATATGTAGCAGGTGCCTAAGTAAATAAAAATTATTGTATTAATGTTACTTGCTGTTGCGAAACCCTCCACGTGCGAGTCCGACTCGCGCTTGGCCAATTTTTATGTTTGGAAGATATAGTTAAAAGGATATTTTAGACTGTACAGGATTCTTTATCACGCGCCGCGTTATATGCACATTTTCAAAGAAATGCCCTTTACTGCGGGAGGATATCTTATACCACGGGGCACAGCCAGTTACAAATAAAACCTCATTACACGGGCGGAAATTTTATTTATAGTTAGATGAGCCGCATGCTGGATGGCTATATGGATATATATCATAAACAAATCTGCTTAATCCGGAGGTCGACACTTATGAAAATTATTGTGAATATTTTGGCTGTTTGCGAATAAATGTAGTATGGGGATAGCTGTTATCCCTGGATTATGTAAGGCTACGTTTTTCTGCGCAAAAATATCTTATACCACGGGGCACAGCTTTAGTGACTAATAAACAAAAAAATATTCATGTTTATTAAATGGAAAAAAAACATCTTCGATCATTATCATTCTATCGTATTATTGAAAGTAAAAAAAATATTACAACTGGTCATGCGAATCAAAGCGCAATTGTAAATAATAGGACTTATCAAAATTGCGGAATACTTTATACCGCTCGTGTCTATATATGTTAATCAATTATTGATTTTTTTATCTAACTATTTTACAATACCTTTCATGGGCCCGTTTAAAAGAAATCTCCTAAAACAAGAAAGAGAAGCCTAGAAGAATATGTTCATTACTATTTTCTCTATCAGTTGTTCACCATTGACACAAACACTACTGGATAGATTTCGGTGAAACATTTTTGTTTGAACAGATTTGAACTCGGCGACCTAAACCTATAAATATGTGGACAGGAACCCAGCTAAACCATAATGAAAAGACCTGTTTATAGTATTTTCTCGTGACGTAGGTATAAAAATCGCATATAAATATTCTCTTATTGGATGTGACAGGTGTTACATACATAAAGTTTCCGCGCAAAATTACTTACTAATAATTACAAAAGTGCATAGCATTCTTATTTGACGGGACGATATCTGGCACTGCGGTGGTACACTTACCTAGACGGCTCAGTATCGAGTCTACCTTCTAGTAATAATTCTAAGTAATAACATGTAATAAATTACTTAGAATAAGAATAAATAAAATCCCCAAAGCAATTACATTATAGTCGAACAAACAATTGATTTAACTTGTAACAGCTGAATTAAACCGGAGAAACTAACTTAAGTTTCCCATTGTATCTTAGAATCTGTAAAAATAAGTATTCCAAACGTATTTGTGTAATTAATTTACAATACTGTAAAGTCACCCCTACGTGTCCGCATTGAGAAAAACATTGAAACCATCGCACCCTATCTTATACATGACGTATTTGCATGCATAGCAATAGGCCTCGGTGACCTTGGAGAGCATATAAGAATAAAAATAATAATTGTGTATTCAAATGATGAGATAAAAAATGGTATAAATAAGCTAGCAGCTCCGAGTAGTGCACAGACTCTTGGGTTGCACAGACTTCGCCATCATGTATCCGTATTGCATCTTGTTCGCACTCGCCGTTTCAAGCATCGCCTACGTGAGGAGCGATTGCTGCGGTGTGACCAGCATCGGGTACATCACAAAGGAGGCGTACAAGTGCTCGGACATCCCCGGGGGGGAGGCCAAGTCCTCCGTGGACAACGACGGCGTCATCGGGGACATATTGGCGAAGCTGGACAAGAGGCGGCCGGCTGCCTGATCCACGTGTGCAACAATGGCCTCTTCGCCGAGACCACCTACTGCGGGAAGGGCCCCTGCAACGTGTTCGGCTGCAACTGCGACGGCGGATGCGTCGCGGGAGACGGCGTGCACCCGTTGAATGCATACGCCAATTTCTTAGACCGTTACGGAAACTACATCTTTTATTCTCGTGAATTATCTTGGTCGGACAAGTATCTTCCCTGAGCTAAAATTATTCCTTTTTTTTGTGTATACGTTATTTAAAGTTCATTATAATTTTGTACAGTAGTATTGTGTACGGGTACATAGATGTAAGTATGTTCATTAAAAGTACCGACTGAGTTTCTTGCCGTGTTCTTCTCAGTTTGATGGTCACTTTCCGAACCGGTGGTAGATTCTTCTATTTACGTTTAATGGCTGATGCTTGTAAACTTACAAGCATCAGCCGTTAAACGCAAACTAACGCATAACTATGAATAATAAACTAAGATACCACAACAATTTTCTTTGCAGTATTTTGTTACTTCTCCACGGCTAAACGGCAGAGGTCGTTAGTTCCCTCACAGCATGACTATGGGGAGTTTGGGCTGTAACCCACCACGCGACCCTAATGCAGATTGGTGGGTATCAACAACTACTAACCCAGGATGATAGCCAGAACTTGGGTTGCCACCCGTTCTTTATAATAAAGTGTTGTACATTATTTAATGTAATTGTACTCTATATTTCACAAGAATAACAAAGTATACGAAAATACCCATGAACCGATCACTGTCACCATTGCGACGAAAGCGCGTAAAGCATCAAAGTATCTCAGAACACACGCAACACCGAGATTCTGCCCCCGGGGGCCTTCGTCGCGAGTCGCTATAGGTTCGACCAGTACCTATTCGCGTTACCGGTACGTGCCCGGTCGCTTTTCTCTCTTAACTTATACTAGGTTACCCAGCCCCCTTTGCAACGCCCTAAGCCGAGTTTCGCGTCCCACTCTGTGACACACTAAGGTTCTTTGCATACATTTTTGAGCTGAGAGCCATCTGCGCTCGCCAATTGTCCGGTGAAGCTGTGAAGGCCACCTGCGACCAACAACGATTAGTCATTCCAAGTTGGTCACCCGCTGAATCCGTGAAAACCCTTGGTTTTAACAGTTAAAATTTCATGTCAAGGTGTTTGAGAGTCTGCCGCCCTATTCTTCTTCTTAGCGTGTCGAAGGCAAACACACATTCAAATTTTAGCGGCCCAGAAAGCAGCCACAGCGACAGCATTATCTGACGCTGTCATTAGGTCCTCCCGCGTGCAGCTGGAAGGGCACGCCGGGCACGATGTCAGATGGGCCATCGTTTGGCCGAACCACAAAGGCAATCAATGTCCTCACCATCCAAAAAACCCCATCTAGCCAAATTTTCCCTGCTGCAGCCAGTCTGCGTCCGAAGCCTATTCAGAGATCTCCAGATCGGCCACGACAGCTCATGCCCAGGAGGTAAACTTTCCGAGAGGGGAACAAAGGGAACCGGAATACTGGAACCAATCTTTGCACGCCATAGATTAAGTCTCGCTAACTCGGGGTCAATTGAGAGAGAAATAGTCCTCTTTATAAAGCTGTTACGACTTTTTAACCTCTGGGCAACAGGAATGTGACCGAACATTGGGTGCCGAGAGTCGCTATCCATCTTAGCTCTTTCGAGAGAGCTAGCAACACCTCTGCGAATCTCTGGGGGAGCTATTCCTGCCAGTGGATAAAGTTGGTTGATCGGCGTGCAGGCTTGAGACAGCCTGTTATGATTCGGCTCGTCTCATTTAAGGCTACATCCACTAGCTTTGCATGGGCAGAACGTTCCCAAACAGGGCATGCGTACTCGCCCGCAGAAAAGGAGAGCGCCAAACCTGACGTTCGAAGAACATGGGGTGAAGCACCCCATTTGGTGGTAGTAAGGCGCTTCAGCATGTTGTTGCGAGCATGTACCTTTTCCTTATATTCTGGCAATTTTTCTTGTACGTCAACGATCTGTCTAGCATAATGCCAAGATACATCGGTGAGTCATTGTGAACAATAGGAACGCCCTGCCATACGATGTTCAATCTACGGCTGGCCTGGCTATTACACAAATGGAAAGCACACGACACAGTTTTTGAGGGATTAGGTTTGAGGGAATTATCTTTGTAATAGCAACTTAGGTTAGTTAGCGCTGCCGAGAGATTAGCTTCAACCTCCTCAAAGCTATTTGCCTGACAGGTAAGCGCAAGATCATCTGCATATAAAAAGCGCCTCGTGTTTGGGGTCATTGGTATAAATATTAAAAAGTAAGGGAGCGAGAACGCTACCCTGTGGTAAACCATTTTTTTGAGACCGCCAACGGCTACAATCCTGCAAGAGATGAACCTGGAAGCGACGATTATGTAACAGTTCTCGGAGTAATGTGACGAATTTGAAGTCGTTAGTCATGGACTCAACCTTCCACAAAAGTCGCCTCAGATTAACTGTGTCATATGCAGCCGAAAGGTCCACGAATACAGCGCCGGTTACCTTCTTTAACTCAAACCCATCTTCTATGTGTTGCGTCAGTTTAAGGACCTGGCTACAACATGACTTAACCGGCCTGAAACCTGCCTGCTCCGGTATCAACCTCGAATCAACAAAACTCGTCAACCGGGACAACAACAGCCTCTCAAATAACTTGTACGTATGACATAAAAGTGAGATTGGTCGGAAGTTTTTGGGGCTGTCGGTCGGTTTCCCGGGTTTCGGGATAGCTATGACCTTTGATTTCCTCCAGAGACGAGGGATTGAAGCAGATTCCAGGCATATATTAAACATTTCCAGCAACCACGACACAGCAACCGGACCCAGGTGCTTCAACTGTTCAACAGAAATATTATCTACTCCCGCGGCTTTCCCACATTTCAATAGATGTAGGGCAGATACAATATCACCTAAGTCAAATGGTCTGCTTATGTGGTTCTGGGAATTCAAGGATCCGTTGCGTTTGGGAACCTTTGGAAGACGACCCAGTGATTTTCCATTTAAAAGGAGTTGATGAGCTATTTGATTTGCCGTTACTTGGTTAGGGTTAAGATGCTTGGGTGAATCCGCAGTCAGTTTCCGGATGGTATGCCATGCCTTTTTACTATTACGGGTCATGTTTAAATTTGTAACAGTTTTTAACCAAATTTCCTGTCGGTTTTTACTGATCTGTGATAGAAGCTCTTCACCGATTGTTGTGGTTTCTTCGGAGAAAGGATCTTCATTGTATAAAAGCTCATACTCCTTCAACAGAACCGCAGACTCCTTCGACAATCCTGGAATGTAAGAAGTTCGACAGCCTCTAGGTATCCATTTACGGGAAGATGATGAGACGATTTCAACAAATTTGTCATAGTTCTGAGGAACAGGTGAAATATCCACCAGAGATTCGTCAATGCACCTCGAATAATGCTCCCAATTAGCTTTGCTATAATTAAATCTGCGCTTAAAAGGTACAACCGCAGGACGGATCACAGGTTGAATTGTGCACATAATAGGTCTATGTTGAGTGCGGGGGATCGGTGCACATACTGACTTAATGCACTGTGGACTTAAGGAAACGCTGGCAAATATTAGGTCTGGATTATAACCGCGTTTCCATCGAGCACTGTTGAAAGAGGCAGGAAGCCTCCATGCCGCCCTATTTATTTCCATTCAATATAATTTAACACAACTACGACATACTTAAATACCTACTGCTTGTATTTGGCATAGGTATGTTTTGAAAATACATATTCATACACATATATACAGATTATTTATTCATATGTCTAACTTTAAAATCTGAGTGCTAAGCCCCATTTGAACCTCTCTAGGGATGATTTTCGGACAAATATTTTACACGATTCTTATTAAAGAACAGATTTTATTGAAATTAAAACGGCAAATTTTCACACTTATTTTGCATTGCTGTTTTCTCATTTCTTTCTCTATCTACTTCTTGTCCTAGGTTGCCCTAATCTACGAGAGATAACCCGATGCTCCAGTTTTCTTATCCAGCCTCCACCAGCGACCTTTCGCAAGACGCGGTCTCCACTCCAGTAAAGTGGCACTTCTGTGTCACTTCAACTTGTTAATCCGGCGAGCTTTGTCGGACACTTGATTTCCCTCACGAATAATATAATTTTATTTTTATCCCTCAGAGAAACCCCGAGCATAGCTCGTTCCATTGTCTGTGTCAGATTACGGAATGTTGAAGTTTTGTGTACCGGTCGTGGTAATTATTCCCTGATAGATCTTTTTTATAATTGATGGCCTTAACAACGCGCCACGGCCACAGTAGCGCGCAGTCTCCATTTTCGCGGTCTTGTGGAAAATAAGGCAAAATGGCCTATATGAAGCTTGGAGAACATATTATTAGATTCAAAAGCTCTGCCTTTTGACCACATTCAAAGACGAGCAGCTCGAATGGTCAACGGTGCTGTTATTTCCGATCATAAAATGTGGCCTTATTTGGCGTTTGCTCTCGCGTATTGATTGAATTATTTGCACTCATTCCCGCTGCTACAATAACAATCATATGTCCTGGCAAATTTCATCGAAATCATCTTGAATAGAACGTGCCAATGGCAAAACATATGACACAATAGTATTGTAGACGAACTAGACTCGTATTGTAGAGTCAGCCCTTTTAGTATTACAAATTGACATGGACAAACACCCATATACTCGTACATACTACTGCTAGTGGGTCTTGGATATAGAAGGGTGAAAAATAGTAAAGTAGTAAAAGTATATCACTTCAGTTTGATACACATTTTTATTTAATCTTCTTCCCCTTTTAATATAAATTCTATTAAATAATAAACCACCGGTTCTATAACTACACATTAAGTTAAAAAAACGATAAGAACCTTTAGTATTTATTTAATTAGAGAAAGTACAAATAACATTAAAACATCAATACCTATCCTTAAGGTAGATATATATCCACCCAGCTGTACAAGCGGGAATAAGATACATAATGTCCATAGCGGTCCAGGAAATTCGCGTACGCATTCTCCGGGTGGTCGCCGCTGCCGACGATGCACCCGCCGCCGCAGTTGCAGCCGAATATGTTGCAGCCCCCGACGCCGCAGTACGAGCGCTCGTAGCTGACGCCGTCGTTGCACACGTGCACCACGCACGGCGGCCGCCTGCGGTGCAGCTTCGCCAGGATGTCGCCCACCACACCGTCATCGTCCACATCCGTCTTGCGAGCGCCTCCTGGTATACTTTCATTGCATTTGGCGCCATCTTTCGTTCTATACCCAATTGCAAACGATCCGCAACAATCGCAGTTCACATAAACGAAAGTCGAAAATGTGGCCAATGTTAATAATTTTATGTAGTGTCTCATTATTTTAGCAGAATATTTTCAATAACCGATTATGCACATCACAACGCTCCTCCCTAAGGCCTGTACTGCCGTTAGCAGTTTACCGAACACTTATACCGGATATTAGCCATTTGCAATCTAATCTACCACACTTAACTTTTACGAAGTGCGTTAATTTTCCGGTATCTAAACCTGTTACTTAAATTTCGTTAATATTTTATTCATCATCATCAGCTCATTAAACGTCTCCACCGAGGGGCCCGAGCCTATAGCCGTATAGGGTGATTAGGCCTTAGCCGTCCACGCGGGCCCAGTGCGGATTGGACGACTTCACACACAACCTTCGAATCTCTTCGCAGGCGTGCATGAAGGTTTCCTCACGATGTTTTCCTTTACCGTAAACACGAACACTATTAACGAGAGCAGATTTATTTTATACGAACAATAGGAAAGGATTTTGTGAAATTCAACCTCTTCAAGGTGCTAAATAGTGATTGAAAGTTTATATAGGTAAAAAAATCAATGTCTTTTTACTATCTTGTAGGAACTATGGTAGTAGTATTAAGTAGTACCTAAGTCTTTAATGAAAATAAACCATTTTCAAAATTCATCATCATTGCTTGGTGAAACGAGTTTCGTTGAGCTACAAAAATAATTAATTATAATTCATTGCGCCCTAAGCTTCCTAGGATATAATTATTCTAGCAGAGCCGGCGAGAACTCGATAGTCACTCTCTTCAACTTTTATAATTTAGGTTAAGGAGTTTGTCGTTTACCTACGAGTAACTAAAAATTTTATTACAAAAATTTTGTAACACTATGTGCAAGACCACACATCTTTATAACCGGTAAATTTTATGCAATAATAAGTGTGTCTATTGTGACATACACTTTCTTCATGAGAGTTTTTAAAATCTTTGAGTTAAACTGGTAAAAGGGCAATTCGGCAAGAGTTTGTGGTAAAGAATTTCATTTGTTATAAAGTGCACAGGATGGTCAGGACGCTTACCTGATGGTAAGTGATGCGCCTGACCATGACAGAGCGGCATTGATTAAGACCAACAACTGATAGACAGTTATTAAGAATCAGCCCATTTGACATTTTATTTTTTGTTTGCATACTAGGTATATTGCATACAGGTAGGAGGGTTAAAGTCAGTAACGAAAATTATGTTCCATATTTGTTTTTATTGAAAATGAATACAAGCTTTTGCCAATAACAACAAAAATGCAAATAAACAATCTTCAATCGGTTCTGAACACACTATACCTGCCGGAGAAGGATACACACACACTATAACTGAGAAGGACCGGCATAAAACTCAGGGTGCAGTTTAATTAAAAAAAAACATATTAAAACGTGTCATAACATTCCTTACGGTAGGAATATATCCGCCCAGTTGTACAAACGGGAATAAGATATGTAATGTCCATAGCGGTCCTTGAAGTTTTCATATGCATTCTCTGGGTGCACGCCATCGCCAACGATGCACCCGCCGTCGCATTTACACCCGAACCAGTTGCAATCACCGACGCCGCAGTAGGAACGGTCATAGTTAAGGCCATCGTTGCAGATGTGGATCAAGCACGGAGGCCGCCTGCGGTCCAGCTTTGAGAATATGTCGCCCACCACACCGTCGTTGTCCACTTGCGACTTCGGAACACCACCGGGGATACTATCATTACATTTAGCATATGTATCTTTCATTCGATACCCAACTACAAAGGAACCGCAGCAATCGCTGCTCACGTAAACGAAATTTGAAAATGTGGCCAACACAAAAAATACTATGCCAAATTGCATCATTTTGATTATACTTTATTATAATATGCTTAATAACTTTTGAATAACTTTGGAACGCACGACGACCCTACGACCCGGGAGCCTATGCAGACGACTGCAGTTTGTCGGATACTTATACCAGCGTTTGTAATCTAATCTGCCACACTGAATTATTGCAATGTGAGTTGCGTTAATTTTCCGGTTACCAAAAGTCTATCACCTGAATTTCATTAGTTGTTTATTTATGTCACCGGTAAATAATGAGAACCGCAAATTTAATAATTTACTGGAAAATTATAACTTTTCGTTGGATTCTACACTAGAGATAAATTGTATTATTTTACGCCAACATTTTCGTAAATTTATAAATTTAAAACGTCTCGTGGCAAAATTTATAAATTAACGAATATTCATTTGCTAAGTTCTGAAAATTTTGACCAATCACAGAAGAGCGTATTATTATACGCTTCTTCAAAATGCGGCAAAATAATACACTGCTCTATGATTGGTCGACATTGACAGTAGCAACGCTTGTGTCCGTAGACTTAGGTATAAGCGGACTTGTCGAAATGAAATGAAAATGATATTGTATTTGTTTTCTTATATATTTTTTTTATAGTCATGATTGGAACATAATCATTTGACCAAATAACTTTCATCATCATCAGCTCATTAAACGTCCCCACCGAGGGGCACGAGCCTACCCGTATACGGTGATTAGGCCATAGTCGTCCACGCGGGCCCAGTGCGGATTGGACGACTTCACACGCAACCTTTGAATCTCTTCGCAGGCGTGCATGAAGGTTTCCTCACGATGTTTTCCTTCACCGTAAGAGCATCGGATAACGTACATGGGTCAAACACAAATTGCGGCATTCACAATTTCCAAAAAATAAAACATTATATTTCATTTTGAAATTCAGCCTATATTTAAGTAATACTCTTTGTTTATTCTTATTGTTATCGACACAGATCAGTCTTTCATATTTTTGCCAAAAATTACAGTTTTGATTTTTCATTGCACACAAAAAGACTTACTTGTCTACAGCAGGTAATATTAATTATATTAAACAATCAAATTAT
This sequence comes from Leucinodes orbonalis, assembly GCA_019425675.1. NCBI lineage: Eukaryota > Metazoa > Arthropoda > Insecta > Lepidoptera > Crambidae > Leucinodes > Leucinodes orbonalis. The sequence continues at coordinate 3,723 of PQWD01002175.1, read as the reverse complement.
TACCATCCATTAAAAAACCCATATATAGTATGCTTAAAATGATATTCGCTATTCTTACTAAATAAATAATATTTGAGAATACTTGTAGTTTACATAATAAAAAATAATCAAAAGTGATTCACAGAATGGACATTTTTCCTGTAGAAAAAATTCAAAAAAATATTTTCATCGTTACAACCGTCTTAAATGGTAAACAGATGTCATTTCTTATTTATTATTTCTCAGGATAAATCAGAACTGTCTGAAAAGAAGCGACTCCATCTCTTAACAGGTTTTTGGCTTACTGAATTTTGGTTTTGAAACAAATCATCTGGTGTTAATCTTTCAAAGTAACCGGGTGTTATTGACTCAGTTGTAGCTTCACTTGTTCCTGGCTATCTGGAGATGGAATAGAATGAGCGCCAGTTGGGCTATTACTATAATTAGAAGTTGCTTGAAGAAAATCAGGTGAAAAATAGCCCAAGTCCACACTTAGGCTATTTTTCGCCTGATTAAAATAAACTAATTCAGAATTAGAAGGGAACTCGGAACTTTGAACTGTATTTGAATTTGTCCTTATTCGTAATGCGAACATTCTTCATGGGCTGTGCAATTTAAACAGCTTAATCGTCTAGCACGGATATTATTATGATTCTGAATACTCCAGCTTCAATCAAGCTTTGCTTGATGTATTTCGGGAGTTCCTTTGAAAGAACGTGTGGCACTCTCATTTAAAACAAGCTCGAATTCAGAAAACTTGGACTCGTCGATCGTATAAGTTTCTACGAGTATGCCTCTACAATTAACGCTTACACATACCATAAAACCATCCAAATTCGATACGTCATTTCCCTTCGCAACATGACTGTCACACACGTTTAATACTGAGTTTCTTTTGTTCATGCCTGCTTCTTTTTCTCTTTCTCGGAAGGCTGATTTTAGTAATACTTGCTCGTGGAATCGTAACTATAACAATCACTTAAAGTTGAAACTGTAATACATAAGACATTACATAAAGTATCGTTTTAAGCATATAAGTTGCGTGCAATAGGTATTGACCACGTTGCAAGCGGTACATACCAAAAAAATGCCGGAAACTCATTAAAAGTGGGATAGTTATAAATCATTAATTGGATTTCATCATCTGAGTAACAAAACATTTTTATAAAAATTTATAAACTATTTTTATAAAAATTTATAAACTATTTTAAGAGCGTCGGTGGCTCAGTGGTGTGGACTGTCGCCTTCCTACCGGGAGGCTGAGGTTCAAATCCGACACGTACCAATGTGTTTCGAATTTTCGAAAATATATGTACGTTATCCGACGCTCTTACGGTGAAGGAAACATCGTGAGGAAACCTTCATGCACGCCTGCGAAGAGATTCGAAGTTGTGTGTGAAGTCGTCCAATCGCACTGGGCCGCGTGGACGACTAAGGCCTAATCACCCTATACGGGTAGGCTCGTGCCCCTCGGTGGGGACGTTTAATGAGCTGATGATGATGATGATGATGATTTTTTGGCACTAGAAGAGTAGGTGTCTACAAGAAAGATGTCTACAGGAAGGACAAATGCAATTATATTAAAGATGGCGTGCTACATTTTGAGGTTAGAAAAAAACGAATTAGATTTTGTAACCAGATCCTTAATATGCGTAAAAGTTTAGGTCTCATTTATCTATAAAGGTACATTTACCAACATATACGCAATACAGGAGAGACTTACCAAACACGACCAAATCTTGTGTAACGCTTTAAATAATGATTCTTCACAATCATTAACACGATTAATCAAAATAACGAACAAGTGACAGATGAAGTAAACAGTAACGCCAAAACGATTTTAAAAAAATAACAGTTTCAATTTAAAATTTTTAAATTTTTGCATATTTTTCGTGCCTACAGAAGAAGACAATGAATATCAGAACAAATGTTTATATGTTTTTATTCATAATTTAGAAATGATATTTTTATGAACTCATGTCTAAATATGTTTTTATTTGTAATGTTTTTCATCAAAAAAATTAAACTATTCGTTTCTGGAATATTTTAAACATGTCCAAATTAACGTTATGTATATCCGAACAGTCCACGGAAGGGACAATTTCACACAAAAGAGGTTCATAAATTAATATTGTATTAATCAAATCTGAGACAATTTGGGTAATCAAATCGGCAAAAAGGTAAACTTGACTTAAAAAAGGATTGCACGCTAATATAATGTTTATGGACTGTTTATGTAGCCTGAACACTTTTTTCAACGTTTTGTGTTTGACCACATATATTTTCGAAAATTCGAAAACACATTGGTATGTGTCGGGATTTGAACCTCAGCCCTCCCGGTAGGAAGTCGACAGTCCACACCATTGAGCCACCGTCGCTCTCAAATAATTGTATTATTCATAAATGTGTTATATAACAATATTTACTAATTTCTTTAACATTAGCTTTTAAGCGGAGGACCGGGATATCTGGCGAAAAATGGGGGAGACCTATGTCCAGCAGTGGATTGCGATAGGTTGAATAGATAAGTGTTTAATACATGAACAACCCGCGAACCGAGCGAACGAAGCTCGCGTGCGTGGTAGCAGTCGGCGAAGCGGCACAAACCGTTTTTTGTTATAAAATTCTGAACAACGACATTATTTGTGACTATTTTGAGGTTATGGCCACTATAAAACTTTCGTAGCTCGGTGGTAAATGACGCTCTTATTACTTTACGGAAAATTTCGGTATGTTGATCAATTTACGAAAATGTAAGCGTAAAATAATACAATTTATCTCTGGTGTAGAATCCGACGAAAGTTTATCAACTTCCTAAAAAATGAATCAATTTGCGGTTCTAAGTATATTCCGGTAACATTTATAACTGTAATAATCTCATCAAATACAACGTATTCGTTTTAGAACCTAACTTTTTTTCAGATTGTGCAAATAACTTTTTTCAGAGACAATTTTTCCAGCTATCTTTGCAGCTTTCACAAAGCTTCCCCTTGGCTTCTATATAATTCAAGCAGTCAACATACCACCTCTAGCTCGTTGCTTGTGATTGAAATAGAGATTTTGATGAAGTTCTCACTAAAGCTAAGTTACGTATATAACATTGCAATATAATCATTATTCATCATCATCAGCTCATTAAACATCCCCACCGAGGGGCACGAGCCTAGTTGGCCCAGTGTGGATTGGCTGACTTCACGCACAACCTTTGAATTTCTTCGCAGGGTTGCGCAGGTTTCCTCACGATGTTTTCCTTCACCGTCTTCAACTCTTTTAAGAGACTTGTTAAAATAATTAAAATGTTCACTCTTCCATCGTTGTAAGTCATTTTAGGAACATTTAAATCCATACTAATATTATAAATGTGAAAGTATCTCCGTCTGTCTGTCTGTTTGTTACGCTTTCACGCTTTCACGCCTAAACGGCTGAACGGATTTTATTGAAACTTGTATCTTGATAGAAGGTAACCCAGAATAGGTTTAGGCTACTTTTTGTCCGTTTTCCCTTTTCACCCCACATCCCTAAAATGGGGTTGGAAGTTTGTATGAACATTCCGCAATTTTTGTAGTACGACGCTGAAATTTGGTATGCGGACTATTTGTCAGACGCGAAAAAAATATGGCATATATTTTTATTAAAAATTCACCCCCAAATCCTTCAAATAGGGAGAGTGTCATATCCGATTTTCGCAGTTTTAAGGTAGATTTTATTGAAACTTGGTATGTTGATAGAAGGTTACCTAGAATT
>PQWD01002174.1:0-17633 GCA_019425675.1 Leucinodes orbonalis | reverse complement strand
GTTCATAAAATAATTAATTTCACTGATAAAAAAATACTAACAAGATGCACTCAAAAAGTGTATGCGGTAAAATTCTACCCATCGCTCGCGTCAGTTAGACAGAATTTTCATTCATAATCACGTCGCTCGCTACATGTCATAATGACATAGTACCTACTGTACTCGTGCTTTTGATTTTGTACTCTTTCAATGACGCGTTAAGGTCAAAATTTAAATGAATAATTTTATGTTATAAATATGACAAAAACTATACGTATGTCATGGTTTTGACATTTCTTGGTTGCCCTTTCTTCGTGATTGTGCATTTAGTGAGTTGATTGTTTATCTAAAAATAATTTACAGTTCAAATTGAAACAGAATTACATTGCAAAAATACGTAAATAAATGAATTATTCTTACTCTGGTATCCCCTTTGCTGAATGTAACTGTCACAGGTTGTAGAGAGGTCCTTTGCGATATTGGAACCAACTGTAGAAAAAACATTTGAATTATAAATTAATGTCATATGATTTATTATTAGAGCGTCGGTGGCTCAATGGTGTGGACTGTCGCCTTCCTACCGGAGGGCTGAGGTTCAAATCCCGACATACCAATGTTGTATTCGAATTTTCGAAAATATGTACGTTATCCGACGCTCTTACGGTGAAGGAAAACATCGTGAGGAAACCTGCGCACGCCTGCGAAGAGATTCAAAGGTTGTGCGTGAAGTCGTCCAACCCGCACTAGGCCCGCTGGACGACTAAGGCCTAACACCCTACACGGGTAGGCTCGTGCCCTCGGTGGGACATTTAATGAGCTGATGATGATGATGATGATTTTATTATTATCAACTCTCTATTTTTAATTTGTGTATGTCTGTTTATTCCGGCTCGAAGGACCAAAATGATGTACGAGATCCAGCTATCTGGTAATCTTTGACTTGTAGTTGTCAAAACAGGAAAAACACAATTTGCTTTAATTCTTGATTTATTGTATAAAAATATGTGTACACAATAATATTAGAACGTGAACTGAATTTAGTAATACGCGTACATTATAAATCACAAATGCTTGCGTTTGCTAATGTGCGATGCGATCGTACAATGTCTATTCTGGGTAGGTATATAAATGTCAAATATATAATTAAATACATAAAGCTCACGCCTTGGTCCAAGGGTAGCATAGATGATAGAGCGCCACTTTGCGTGGTCCTGAATTTCTCTAGCTGCATTCACATCCTTCAATTTTTCATATAGACTCTTTATCGTCCTGTTTGGACCCCAGCCTTTGAGAGGACTTGACCAATTTATTCAGAAGCCCTTCTGGGTCGTCCCCGCCTCGTGTATCCCTTCACATTCGCACAATGAACCTGCTTTGCTATCATAATTAATAGATATCTAAGTAATTTCTAATGTTATGTATATTTTTATTTTCATATGTTTTTTTAACCCTTTGAAAGCCGATAACAACTTAAGCAGTCGGAAACAAAAGATTTCCAATGTCTGGATTCCTGGCTTTAAATGGGTTAAATAAAAAATATTGCAGCTTAAAACGCTCACTGCCGTCTAACCTATTGCATCATTTATCCGTGTCACTTCAGGGGCTGACAAATTTGGCGACCGACCAATACCGGCACATTACGAATACGCGCTAAGCTTGGAGTATGCTGATTGGTCAATAATCAGGTGCATCTGTGAGCTTTTAGTGTGTACTGTACTTCTTTAAATTAAAGCAATACGTATTGTATTTAATTTTAATGCAAATATAATGTACTTACGTTTATGATTTTTGTCGCAACTGTTACCGATGACTCCCAATAGTTTAGTAACTGAAAATATATTAATATTATTATCGTCATCTACTATATAAAAATAAGTCGGGTTTTCCTTCCTGACGCTATAACTCCAGAACGCACGAACCGATTTCCACGGTTTTGCATTCGTTGGAAATGTCCGTGTCCGTGAGGTTTATAGCAAATAAAATTCAGGAAAATTTTCAACAGAAAAGCGGGAAAATCTTTTCACATACGGCGCCATCTCTATGATACATAGCATGTACTACAAACCAATATTTTAAGTAGATGGCATCTTTGATCACCAAACGAAATTACATAAAACGAAGCCATCTGGTGGCGAAACGGAGTTCGCTGGGTTTGCTAGTGTGATTATAAATAATCGAAAATTTGGTATTTATATTAATATCAAATACGTGTAGGTGCTTAACAACAAATTAACCTTTTTTAGAATAAACATAAAATACTTACTCAAAAGAATAAACTTGTTATAGGAGTCGTCATTTACATCTGAAAAATAAATAAAAAACATTGTTTACTTATATATATTAACATAAACAAACAGTGCAAGTAAGATGGCATGGTCCTGAGAAGGGGTGCCTATACCTATAGGCACCCCTTTTATATAATTTATGAAACCCTAGTACCTACTAGGGTTTCATAAATTATCAAGAAGCATGCGTCCCTTGATAAAAGGTTTGATTGTTATGCCAATAATATTCTGTATATAAAAAGTAGATACGCCACCATGCCTCTAAACAACCGCCGAAGAGAGTACAGTTTGTAGCTTTGTTTAGGTAAATGTACGCTCTTTCAAAATGTGTATGTCTGCTGTCGCGCATTCGGAACACTTTTTTTCGATTGTGAGCATATCACGGATCTATACTTTTTCACATCATTGGTTATGGCGGCTAGTTTCGTTATTCGTAACTTACTATCATCATCAGCTCATTAACGTCCCCACCGAGGGGCACGAGCCTACCCGTATAGGGTGATTAGGCCTTAGTCGTCCACGCGGGCCCAGTGCGGATTGGACGACTTCACACACAACCTTCGAATCTCTTCGCAGGCGTGCATGAAGGTTTCCTCACGATGTTTTCCTTCACCGTAAGAGCATCGGATAATGTACATATATATTTCGAAAATTCGAAAATACATTGGTACGTGTCGGGATTTGAACCTTAGCCCTCCCGGTAGGAAGGCGACAGTCCACACCACTGAGCCACCGACGCTCCGCTAACCTACTATAGCAATGATTAATCATCAGATGGGTGAAGAAAAATAAATAAATAAATATCCACTGATATTCACACAGCGTCATCTAGCCTCAAACTAAGCATTAGCCTGTAGCCTAAACAACGGATACGGAAGTAATATAAGTCTGTATAATACTGATATACTTCTCTTTGTACATACATACATACAAAATACAGTTGATTTTTCTGCTTTATCGACAAATACTAAAAGAGTATTAAGTAAATATTCATAATCATGGGCTTAATATACGACCCGTATAGGGTGGCCTTGGTCGTCGACGCGGGCCCAGTGCGGATTGGCTGACCTCACACTCAACCTTTGAATCTCTTTGCAGGCGTGCGCAGGTTTCCTTACGATGTTTTCCTTCACCGTAAGAGCGTCGGATAAACGTACATATAATTTCGAAAGTTCGAAAATACATTGTACGTGGCGGGATTTTGAACCTGCGCCCTCGTGTTCGGGAGGCAACAGTCCACACCAATGAGTACAGAACGCTCTTCCCACAAATTTCGACATGTCTGTGAGTCTTCCTAACTAAACGAAAACATCATCATCATCATCAGCTCATTAAACGTCCCCACCGAGGGGCACGACCCTACCCGTATAGGGTGATTAGGCCTTAGTCGTCCACGCGGGCCCAGTGCGGATTGGAAACAGCGTAGTAAATATTAAAAGTGGGTTTTTGATTTTTTTTACACTTATTAAAATGTTTGTCTTATCTATCGTCTGTCTGTCCAAAATACTGTCATGCTAAAGTTGTCGCCCTAGTAGCAAAGTTATCTCGAAGCCATGAGGGTCCATGGGTCCATGAGAACCTTCTGCGCTTTTGCCTACCTCTCTTTAACTTTTCACAGTCCACTGTTGGACATAGGTCTCCCAGATATCTCGGTCCTCCGCTTCCCTCATCCAGCCTCCACCAGCGCTCGGCCACCAGTGGTCGGTCCCTCGGTCCTACGCTACGCTTGCCGAGACGCGGTCTCCACTCCAGAACTCGTCTGCTCCAACGGACCGAGGTTCTGCGACATACGTGACCAGCCCACTGCCACTTCAACTTGCTGATGCGGCGAGCTATGTCGGTATCTTTATTTCTCTTGCGTTTCTGATTTTTATATTTTTACCTACATATGAAATTAAAAATACAACTCACTATCTGCAATGTCTCCAAGTTCTTGACAGTACGCAATCACTTTCTTCTGAGCTCCCTTGACGACGATGTCTGAAATGAAAAAACAAATGATTGGCATATAAAGACACATGATTATGCGACTTACACACACATACACACGCACTCACTTATACCCACACACACTAACACATTGCCTACAACATATACTTATTAAAATATTTTTTGTACAAAACGAATGTAGTTTTCGTAAAAGCAACAGGGTGCTTGCCCAAATTGCCCACTGGAAAAGGGGGATCTCATCATCATCAGCTTATTATACGTCCCCAGGTGCACGAGCCTTCCCGTAAAGGGTGTATAGGCCTTAGTCGTTCACGCGGGCCCAGTGCGGATTGGCCTTCAACCCTTGAATTTCTTTGTAGGTGAGCGCAGGTTTCCTCACGATGTTTTTCAGCGTAAGAGCATCATTGCTGCCTTCCGTTCTGGGGGCGCAGGTTTGAATCCTGTCTCGTAGCAATATCTTTCTAACAAGGGGCCTGATTGAGACTCAATTACGATCCTTTAAGCGTATTTTAAAATTACCGGAATTAGGGCCCTGTACATATTATAATCGTATTATATAATTGTCGGAAGCTCAATGGTGTGGACTGTTGACCTCCTACCGGGAGGGCTGAGGTTCAAAACCCGCCACGTACCAATGTGTTTTAGAGTTTTCGAAAATATATGTACGTTATCCAACGCTCTTACAGTGAAAGAAAACATCGTGAGGAAACCTGCGCACGCCTGCGAAGAGATTCAAAGGTTGTGCGTGAAGTCGAACTCGCACTGGGCCCGCGTGGACGGCTAAGGCTTAATCACCCTATATGGCTGGTGCCCCTCGGTGGGGTCATTTAATGAGCTGATGATAATAACACTTTATAACAATAAAATGATAACATTATTAATCGTACTCACTCTTTCTATGAAATTATCGATTATGCTTTGGATCTGTGATTTAGCATTCACCACTTTGTATATCCGTGCCAATGATTGGGAGTCACTCGCCTCACTCACGCCAGAGATCCCGTAAGCATCGGCGAAGTTCTTTGAACAGTATCGAGGATATTTGTTTTCTGTAACAAACGTTATTTTTATAGTAATGACAAGAGTAAAATGTATTACAAAAAATTCAGAACTCGATGTGGCATAGTGAGTAGCGAGTTCGCATGAAAATCTAAGATTGCCATTACCTCGACCGCCAATGACGCTTTAAGGCGCCAGACGCAATAGGTTTTCTATAATGTCTGGATACCCGGTGTTCAATGGGTTATTTATTTTATATTTATTCCACAGCTCTTATTAGTGTAATTATTAAAAACAAAATTGTAAACTTACAGCTAATAATGGATTTAAGCCATATGTTATCCAAAATAGAAAAGTGACATCCAGAGGAGGATCAAAAGTAATGCACACAACACAACGACTTCACACATTATACATAACAACTAGCTTTTGCCCGCGGCTTCGCTCGCATTAAATTCGGGATAACACGGTACTTTCATTTATCACTATACATAGGATTTCCCCTCCCTCCAACTTTAAAGGTTTCGGGGTCAATTTCAGAATTTTTTATTAGCAAAAAATATGTTATAGTGAGCTAACCTTAAAAGATAGACATATGCTGTCGCGGACTTTTTTGTAGACCTTTAAAAGGAGAACAATACTCTCATACATGACTTTTGTGTAACTTTAACCGTTTACGCAGCGTACGCAGCGGAAGCTCCAAGTATGAAAAAATACCCCCGATTTTGAAACATTTTTCATTACTGCTCCGCTTCTATTACTCGTAGCGATGATATATAGCCTATAGCCTTCCTCGATAAATAAGCTATCTAACACTGAAAGAATTATTCAAATCGAACCAGTTCCTGAGATTAGCGCGTTCAAACAAACAAACAAACTCTTCAGCTTTATATATTAGTATAGATAATATATTATCAGTAATGAATTTAAAAATTAAACATATATCATATATCTGAATACACACATATGCATATATAAATATATAAACTACTTCGTATGATTAATCTCACTCAAAATGTCGCCGCGTCAAAATCTGCCCATGGCGTCAGTTGGGTTTTGCGAAGAATTTTCATTGAGTTTCACATGCCATAATGACATAGTAGTGTGCTTGTGCTTTCGGTTTTGTACCCTTTCAGTGACGCATTGGGGCCAAAATGTAAATGAATAATAAATATAACAATAATCAATCAATCAGCCCACCATCGTCCACTGCTGAACATAGGCCTCCCCATTGAGCGCCAATTATCCCGGTCCTGAGCAGCCTGCATCCAACTTCCACAAGCCACCCTCCTCAAATCGTCGGCCCAACGGGCAGTAACAATAATAAAAAATAATAAATATTACAATAATAAAAAAAATATATAACTTAACGTAAATAACGTTCGGCTCACAATTTTTTGTGACTTCATGATTGTGCATCTATTATTTATCTAAGAACTCAAGCAAAAACACTTCTATCTAATTATGAATACTACCAAAGAAGCCCTAAGGAAGTATGTCCATTGTTAAAAGTAGCCCCTCCCATATGATTTCTACGCAGATCAAAGAAATATTTACAAAACAACAAAAAAAACTTACCGTTTAAGCAAAGTGATCGTCTGGATATGTAGAGCGTGGCTGAAAATTTTAAACACAAACATTAATCATTAAATATTATTTTAATAATGCGTCACGGCGCTTTTATTTAATGCAGCATTGCATTTAATAAAAGAGCCAATTATTATAATTATTTTTTATTCGCAATGGAACTTCAATATGAGAATGACGCATTCGTTAAATGCGGAATGGCACTTTCACTTAATGCGTTATGGCACATTTTATAATGCTGAATGGAACTTTCATTAATGTGGCCCTGGCACTGTTTACGACATAATATACTGAAGAGCATATAACAGTTTCTCTTTTTTAAATGCCATTTGTTATTATGAATCAAAAATCTTTAGAAGTTTATTGATCTTTGTGTTTGAGTTATTTTAATTTTGGTATGTGTAATGTTTTCCTTCACCGTAAGAGCGTCGGATAACGTACATATATTTTCGAAAATTCGAAAATACATTGGTACGTGTCGGGATTTGAACCTCAGCGCTCCCGGTAGGAAGGCGACAGTCCACACCACTGAGCCACCGACGCTCTTCCTAGGAAGGACGAAGGAAACCTTCATGCACGCCTGCGAAGAGATTCGAAGGTTGTGTGTGAAGTCGTCCAATCCGCTCTGGGCCCGCGTGGACGACTAAGGCCTAATCACCCTATACGGGTAGGCTCGTGCCCCTCGGTGGGGACGTTTAATGAGCTGATGATGATGATGATGATGATGATGTGTAATGAAGTTTAAAATTGAAATGTAAAAGATATATATACTTACTTCTTCCAAAGTAGTTGCCCACTGAAACATGTGAACAATTTGTGATTATTTTAATTTAAAAGAAGCGTTATCAAAATAACTATTAATGAAATAAAAATTTTGAAAATACGACCAAAAATATTTAAGTTCTATTATAGATTCGAAAATGAATATATCATAAAAGTAGAGTTAAGAGGTTGCAAACATTGTCTTTTTAAAAAGGCTAAAACTTTTTTCTAGTATATGATTATTAATATTATAAATGTTTATTGTTAAATGTAATTAAGTAATAAATAACACTTTAACTAAAATATATTACACCCGAAGCACTTAAAATAAATAATTAAATCTAAAAAATATAATTAAAGGAGGTCCTTTCGGCAAGGTTCCGAAAATATTGGCAGCGTTACACCCCCCCCCCCTTTTTTTTCTTCATAAATATTTATTAAATGAATTGAAAAGTATTTATTTAGTTAAGGTCCTTACAGAGCACTTATGAATCTCAAATGAAGCTACCACTGGTATTAAATACGAGTCTCGGAGGAATAAGATACGAGTACATTATTAAGTATTTATAATCTCTTCATCTTGTGTTCCAAATTTGACCAAATGCAAAAAGTTTATGTATTGTTTGCAAATTTCACTAGATTTTAAATTTTAACCGCCAAACACAAAAAAAATGGAACACAAATGTTAAGGTTAATTGTGACAAATGTCGTATTTTGTTTTTCATTTCAGTAGGGCCCGGTGAATAGGTGAACATTTTTGTTTTTGTGTTCTTAGGATTTATATAATTAATGTAGATGCAAACAATGTTGTAAAAAGTATATATTCGTGATATGCTCACAAAACAATCGAAAAAAGTGTTCCGAATGCAGTGACAGCATACATACACATATTTCGAATGAGCGCACATTTACCTAAACAAAAGAGTACAAACTGTACTCTCTTCGGCGTTTCGTTTTGAGGCACGGATGACGTATACCTTTATATATAGAGAATATCATTGGTTGCAAAATAATTTTAACCCTTTACCAGCCGCAGTTACAAATATATAACAGAGAATAGATTAGATTAACATAGATTTTTAATTCTGTCTGGAGTCACAGCGGTTAATAGGTTAGTGAATAAAGTTTTTACTTACATCCAGGTATTAATTTTTCCAAAACTGCACCCAAAAATACACTGACTGAAAACGAAAAACAAAATGGTTAGAGCATTTTTGCATATCATAAATTTATTTGAGAAAAGATTATCTCTTCTCCCTTATTAATCTGTCGCAGTCCCCTGCTGGCCATGGTTTTTTATGTCTTTTTAATTATGAACGGGACGATCAGTACTCTCACCTGGTGATAAGTGATACCACTGACCGTGACAGATACAGTGTTGAAGGAATTATTAACAGTAGCTAGTCATTATTTTCCGTCAACACTGTCTGTGCACGTCACCCGAGACAACAGATGTCAGGTCCCTTATACCCGGTAATTTTGCTAGCTACAGTGCCCTCATCCCGAAACACTCCCGTTTTATGGGATGATATCTGTACTGCGGGACTTAGACGACTTAGTATCGAGTCTACCACATAGTGGAATACCACACCAGAACTCCACTGGGTATGTGATTGTAGTAGAGTGCATTGCTTTAGTCTTCAAAACGTAGAGTGAATTACTTTAGTTTTTGGCGCCAGGCCTAGTTCATTGTTAAGCAGGAGAGATGAGGGGCAAATTATAAATGTCTTGGGTCGCGAATGTCATGTACTAGGAGCCCAAAATCTCCAAGAAAACTCACGACTGATAATGCGTGTAGATCACCACAGCTTCATCTGAGCTCGTAAGTTACCAAGAATTAAACTCACGCACGACTATTATAATGCGTGTAGGTCGCCAGAGCCTCATCTGTGGTTCGGCAGAATAGACGAAGACGACCAGTGGATGGAGTATGGATCTCAAAATCAGGAGTTAATAAGGAACCAAGAGTAACCTTTAACCAGTTGGTCGATGCGTCCGTTGTTACGTAGTATAGACAAGTGAGGATAACTTAGCTCGCGAAAGCCATGTACTAGGAGCCAATAAGTAATTAAAAGCTTTACCGTTCACTAGACGAAGACGTACCGGTCGACTCATCCGTTGTTTTGTAGCATGCAAATTGAGGATGACTTAGCTCGCGAAAGCCATGCAATATGAGCTAAATAATAATACAAGAGATTACCCGTGGTTGGTAGAATACATGTTAGTCACCAGCTCCTGAACCGTTGTTTAGCAGAAACTTATTGAAGACGGCTTGTGTCGCTGTGTACTAGGAGCCCATAAGTTGCCAAGAGCTCTACTCAACACTAGTAAAGGGTGTTTCGGCACCAGAGCATCGTCCTTTGATAAGGAGGTTACAGCCATGCCACGAAAGCTGTGCTGGATCGATTTCATAGGAACTTATTATAGTAATGGTTATACTTACGGTATGCGTAAATCTTAGCTACATCGTCGAATTCTTTTGGAGGATCTGTGAAGAAATATTTTGTTTTAAAACGAGTCTTAAGTAGCCACATGTTTTAACAGTTTGCTTATGAAAGTGTAACATTTGGTCGCATAAATTGAATAAGCTTATCCTATTGTCTGTTTGCAACATTTCCAGGATATCTCTTAAGAAATTTTCTTTTGTGTTTCGATTTGTTACTTGCATTACAGGACTTTCACTTTCTGCTTTATAATAACGTTTTATAGAAACCTAGTTCAGTCAATTATTCAGTAGTCTAGATCATAGATATATGCGCTAATTCTAAATCTATGGTCTGGATATAGAAAGAGAAAGAAAGAAAGGAAAATATTTATTGACTAATAAAAAACTACACAATGACAAGAAATAATAAATAATAACGTAGATAAGTATTTACTTACTCATGTATATCAAATGGTCGGAAACCTCTGGTAAAATATTGAGGCCCTTCTTTTCTGAAAATTTATAGAAAATATTTGAAACATTTGAATGAAATTCTTGACAAAAGTGAAACAAAGACATTTATGTTAAAAAAGCTCAAACATACATACACGTATTCAAATTGACCTTGGATATTTTATTTCGCAATTTTATTTATACAGGTGTCTTTAACGTCTCTGATAATTTTATAATTTATTTCTAAGTTATAACTATTTTTCTTTTTATCTTGGTCTTGTGAATTTTGAGATTTCTGAGAATTAAAGACGTCTCTGTTTAGATAAACAATAAACTAATTTAAAAAGATTCACATCACACTCAGTTTCCGCGGTAAAATTATGCCCATCATATGAGCAAAAATTTCATTCATAATCACGTCGCTCGCTACATGTCATAGTGACATTGTAGTATGCTCGTGCTTTTGATTTTGTACCCTTTTAATGATGATGAGGTCAATTTTTAATGAATAGCATTTGGACGACGCATTTGGTTTTGCGGTTGAGACGTCGACTGCAACACCAAGGGTTCCGGGTTCGATCCAAACAGTACAAACATTTGTGTGCATGAACATGTCTGTTTGTAATGGTCTGAGTGTTTTCTATGTATAATATGTATGTATTTACAAATAAAAATATATAGTATGTTTATCCGTTGTTTAGTACCGATAATACAGGCTTCACGCTTATCTTGGGGCTAGATGGCGCTGTGTGAATGTCAGTGGATATTTATTTAAAAAACATGTGTTGAGCGATTCGGACATTTTTACTTTCATATTTCTTTGTGATTGTACATCTAGTCAGTTTATTATAATAAATAAATAAATATCCACTGACATTCACACAGCGCCATCTAGCCCCAAGTTAAGCGTGAAGCCTGTATTATGGGTACTAAACAACGGATAAACATACATGTATACATTTTTTTTGTAAAAACATACATATTATACATAGAAAACACCCAGACCATTACAAACAGACATGTTCATGCACACAAATGTTTGTACTGCCCGGGGATCGAACCCGGAACCCTTGGTGTTGGCGGCCGACCTCTTAACCGCTACAACAAATGGGTCGTCATTATTTCGTATATAGTCGTCGTTTATTGTTACTTTAGATAAGTTTTTTTTTATTGTGTTAATAGATTTTTAAGGAATAACGTGACATTATTTCATAAAATCTGAAAAATCATCAAAATATTTACACGCTATAGATAAGATGAAATGTTAGGCTCATCTAAATATTATATCTAGTACATCATCATCATCAGCTCATTAATCATCACCGAGGGGCACGAGCCTACCCGTATAGGGTGATTAGGCCTTAGTCGTCCACGAGGGCCCAGTGCGGGTTGGACGACTTCACGCACAACCTTTGAATCTCTTCGCAGGCGTGTGTAGGTTTCGTCACGATGTTTTCCTTCACTGTAAGAGCGTCGGATAACGTACATAAGCTTTTTGAAAATTCGAAAACACATTGGCGGGATTTGAATCTCGGCCCTCTCGGTAGGAGGGCGACAGTCCGCACCATTGAGTCACCGACACAAATACCAAGTAAATAAATCATATTATTATTATTATGTATTTTCGAATTTTCGAAAAATATATGTACGTTATCCGACGCTCTTACGGTGAAGGAAAACATCGTGAGGAAACCTTCATGCACGCCTGCGAAGAGGTTCGAAGGTTGTGTGTGAAGTCGTCCAATCCGCACTGGGCCCGCGTGGACGACTAAGGCCTATCACCCTATACGGTAGCTCGTGCCCTCGGTGGGGACGTTTAATGAGCTGATGATGATGAAACCATATTATTATTATAACACTGCATATGCCATGGACAAGAGTAACTCTTACCATAAGGTTAGCGATTTAGTTGTTTCTTCATTAAAATACCATAAAAATAAGGTATTTAAATACTTACTAAGGAGCGGCTTGATGATAATCTGTAAGTCCTTGCCCAAAGATGTAGGAATAGGTCTGGAATCCTGAAAATATCATTAATTTTTAATTTATTTCTCTTTGATACAATTTTCATGTAACATGAGTATAGGGCGAAGCCGCAGTACTAAATTGATTCTTGAAATATACTCGAAATTCCGTACTATTCCGTAAGTCTGACCCAAGCGACTGTTTCCTTTGAAAGCTCACGATCAACTCCTGTAGAAGCGTGCGCCATCTTTTTAGGAGAATAGTTCCGTGTGTGACGTCACATCCTTTAATCACCAGTGTTGCTATTATGATCGATTTGTGTTTTTTTGATGTGATTTTTTTATATAAAAAATACGATCAATAAAATAAATCACGACACAATTCTGTAATATATATCTATATGCTTTTGTTTATATATAATATATATATATATATTACACGTGTATATAATTTATATTTGTGTATATTTTTTGAATTAATTTGTGTTAACTTCCTTGTGCACTACCTTGTTACCTATAATTTGGTCCTTACCCAAAGGTTGCCTGGAAGAGATCGCTTGTAGCAATAAAGCCGTCGATGCCACAATTTTGTTTTTATTTATTGTATGTTACTGTTTCTTTTGAGTACTTTTGTTATATCCATTTGAATTTATCAATCGAAATATGTCTGTTCGTTGATCTACCTACGAAGTCAAAATATACTTACATCATTACCACTGCCTTCGTCGCCACTATTTTGATTGCTATCATTATCATTGTTATTATCTCCCTCGTTCTTGACGTCACCTCCAGAATTGTCACCGTCGTCGCCATAGTCGTCGGTGTCACTGGCCAGATTGCCCCACAAATCACCACCATCGTCTTCTTCTTCACTTGTACTTGAATCTTCTGTATCATCGGAATTGGTATTGTCATCAATGGTGGCCACAATCACTTTCTTACTGATAGCTGCAAAAGGTAGTCAATTATCAGCATTAATGATAAAGCTTTGTCGGTGGCTCAGTGGTGTGGACTGTCCCCTTCCTACCGGGAGGGCTGAGGTTCAAATCCCGACACGTACCAATGTATTTTCGAATTTTCGATTATGTACGAGCGTTATCCAACGCTCATACGGTGAAGGAAAACATCGTGAGGAAACCTTCATGCACGCCTGCGAAGAGATTCGAAGGTTGTGTGTGAAGTCGTCCAATCCGCACTGGGCCCGCGTGGACGACTAAGGCCTAATCACCCTATACGGGTAGGCTCGTGCCCCTCGGTGGGGACGTTTAATGAGCTGATGATGATGAATGATAAAGCTTTTGGGTGTAACACTTCCGCTGTTAGTAATTTTTTCTCGACATAATTTTTATAGAACGTTTATAACGTATGAAGTAAGCTACGCTCGGGGTTCCTAAAGGGATAATAAAAAAATCTAAATATTACAATATAGTATATATAAACTAAGCTTTATTTTGAAAGAGAGTATGGATCGTTTTGTCCAAAATGCGAAAAGATTACATAAACGATGATGTTATCCGTGTGCAAACTAAAGTTACCGACCATACATAGGAAGTTAAAGTGGCAGTAGGCCGGTCACGTATGACGTAGAACCTCACAGCTCAGATGCTAAAAACGAAAGAATTTCGTGTGTCTTGAATATGAAATGAAAAAATATTTATTGACCTTTTTAAAAAAAATACAATGGAATAGGACTCTTTAAAACTAATACAGATAATGTTAAGGATAATAATAATATAGGAACTTATAATTAAAAGGTCAAAAGGTCCCATCTCAGCTTGTGTTGGAGCGGCGCCCATGGCAAGCGTCGCAACAACGCTGATTTTTCAGACGGAACCATCAGTTCCTGACAGGTTAATTAGTTCCCCATCCTCAGTGGCGTGCCCAGAGATTATGAGAAGGTATGCAAAGTGAGTGACACTGATCGTAATAACAATAAAAATAAAAAAAAGGAGAGAATAAAGAGTGCTGTTGATGACAGCAGATCGCCTATGGTTTCAAATCTGTACAGGAAAATGGGCGAATAAGTGGTAATCATTGAATATGTTGTTGATTTTATGGGTTGTCTGAACGCACAGGGTATGCACTGTTTATTTGCATGCATGCAATGCATCCTAAAAACGTCCACAGCGACCATTCCTGGATTAGTTTGATGTCTCGTCTACAATCAGTGAAAGTGTCAAGGATACAGTGTCAAGTATACTTACACGGGCATCCAGCTTGAACCAGGTATTTGTCGCATGCACTAATTGCATGATCAGTAAAACCGGTACCCACTGAAAAATAAGGTGTTAAAAAATAAAATTAGTTATTTCGGGCTGCGTGGACCAATATAACAATAGACAATCAAAAATGAGAGATAAAGAAACAACTTAATAAAATGCAAAAATAATTCAAATATATACATATTTACAAAAAGCCTAGAAACATAAATAAATAAAAAAAGATATTTTATTCATAGGGAATACTCCCTAAGAATAAAATATCTGGTTGAGGTCGCCATCATGTGGAAAGGTGAAAAAATAAAATAAAAATAAAATAAAATGCATAAAAAATTACTCGAAATTCTAATATTACTTACAACAAGAAAAGAAGAATAAAGTATTTCATTAATTATAAATAATATCCACTGACATTCAGACAGCGCCATCTAGCCCCATATTTAGCGAGGAGTTGTAGTTACAATACTAAATAACTGATAAACATACTTATATACATTTTTGTTTGTAAATACATACATATTATACATAGAAAAACGCAGACCGTTACAAATAGACATGTTCATGCACACAAATGTTTGTAATGTCCGAGAATCGAACCCGGAACCCTTGGTGTAGAAGCCAATGTTTCGATCATTATACCACATCTTCTTCTCTTTTCAACCTATCACAGTCCACTGCTGGACATAGGTCTCCCCCATTTTGACCGAGATATCCCGGTCCTCCGCTTTCCTAATCCAGCCTCCATCAGCGACCGCTCGCAAGTCGTCGGTCCATCGGGCCAATTATACCACATATAAAAAACCGGCCAAGTGCGAGTCGGACTCGCGCACCGAGGGTTCCGTACAAACCTGCAAGGTTTACAAAGTTCGTTCATTACGACAATCGAGTCATAACTATGGTATAACTTTATAGCTCTACGCGTTCATGAGGAAAAAAGTAATAAGTTTATATTTATTAAAAAATAAATATATATTTTGTAATGTAACTAAAAATTTAAGGTTTTCGGAATTTTTCCTTTATGTGTGCTATAAAACGTTGCTTCATGCCAAATTTCAAGATTCTAGGTCGACTGGAAGTACCCTTTAGGTTTTGATTCCCTTGCGAGTAATTGCGAGTTTCAAAATATGCAGCTTAAATTGCTGTTTCTTTTAATTGCGTTGACATAGAAGTTTGATTTTGTTACAGCTTAAAGGTATTATAGACCTGAGTATTTGGTATGAATTTCAATTTAATACCTCTACGCGTTTATGAGGAAATGGGTAGTAAGTTTAAAATTATTAAAAAAAAAATATTATGTGATGTAACTAAAAAATTATGGTTTTCGTAATTTTTCCTTTATCTATGCTATAAGACGTTGCTTCGTACCAAATTTCAAGATTCTGAGTTCACGGGAAGCACCCTGTAGGTTTTGATTCCCTTGCAAGTGTCGAAAATTTGCGGCATAGACGGCTGTATCTTTTGATTGCGTTGGCTTAGAAGTTTGATTTTTTCACAGCTTTAAGGGACAGTAGACTTGAGTAATTGATATAAATTTCAGCTTCATACCTCCACGCGTTCCTGAGAAAAAGGGTCTTGACAGACGGACGGACGGACGGACAGACGGACAACAAAGTGATCCTATAAGGGTTCCGTTTTTTCCTTTTGAGGTACGGAACCCTAAAAAATGCTAAAATAATAAGATTTAGGAGTTAGAAACTCCGAAGCCACAAGATTAATGTTGACGAAGTTACTAAACGAGCACTCCTTTGGAAATAAAGTCATAAATATAAATATAAACGTTAAAAACACTTTTTTTATACTTACAATCCTTAGAGTAGACATTGCCGACGATTCCAACGAGAGAGAATACTGTAATCGAAATAAATAAGAGTAAGAGATACTCTGATGAAGGAGTCGTGGCTCAGTGAAGGAGCGTCGGTGGCTCAGTGAAGGAGCGTCGGTGGCTCAGTGAAGGAGCGTCGGTGGCTCAGTGAAGGAGCGTCGGTGGCTCAGTGAAGGAGCGTCGGTGGCTCAGTGGTGTGGACCTTCCTACCGGGAGGGCTGAGGTTCAAATCCCGACACGTACCAATGTATTTTCGAATTTTCGATTATGTACGAGCGTTATCCAACGCTCATACGGTGAAGGAAAACATCGTGAGGAAACCTTCATGCACGCCTGCGAAGAGATTCGAAGGTTGTGTGTGAAGTCGTCCAATCCGCACTGGGCCCGCGTGGACGACTAAGGCCTAATCACCCTATACGGGTAGGCTCGTGCCCCTCGGTGGGGACGTTTAATGAGCTGATGATGATAATGATGACATAGTGTGAATTTTAAATCGTTAGTATCCTTTTGATTGTACTCATAATAAATAAATTAATTCTTTATTGAAGCTCACGCCTTGGTCCCAGAGGGGTAGGCAGAGATGATGGAACGCCACTTTGCGCGGTCCTGACATACTTCCCTAGCTTCATTCACATTCATCAATCTTTTCATACAAGCTCTTTTATTCCTTTTACTTGGGACCCCAGCCTTCTTAAGGACTTGTCCAATTTGGTCAAGGTAAGTCCTTCTGGGTCGTTCCCTGCCCGTATATCCTTCCACATTCGCACAATGAACCTGCTTTGCTATTCTCCTTTCACTCATGCGCTCCAAGTGTCCATACCATCCTAACATACCTCTTTCTACTTTTGACACCACATCTACTTTCAGATCACACTTTTCTCTAATAACAGCATTCCTAATCCTGTCACACAATTTCACATATATATTACTAAAAAATAATCGCGTGACTTAAATTCAATATGGCGGACGTCCAAGATGGCGGACAGGTTGTTTGAAATACACCCCGATGACATGGGTATCAAATGAAAGGCTTTGCTGACATTAAATTTGTAAGTAATAAATTACATTTGAATAATAAGAAGAATATACCGTATAAAATAATAATAAAAATTAAGGCGTGTTTTTTTAGTTTTTTAAATTAAACTTTAAATGTACCCAGTACACTCGCACTATAAAGCCATCTAATGA